>PNEQ01052058.1:0-52934 GCA_003012365.1 Medauroidea extradentata
ATCTTCACTGATCAACCTCTGTATTCAAGAAGACGTCCAAACCAGAAAATGTGGTGAGGAAAAAAAAATGTTTTCCTGTTTTTCAAACTCGTTCAGAGTATCAAGCGTGGTCGAACAGGGCAGTCTAAGACAGCGTCACTACACACAGTTTTAAATTATTATTATCACATAACCATGGCATGGACAGGTGTCTCAACATAAATTTCGCAAGCAATTTAGATTCGTACGAGAAACGAGGAATTGTTTAAATTAAAAGCATAGCATGGATTGCATACATAATTACAAGATTATAAAGAAAATAATAAACACAAGTTTTAATTTTCATAATACACTGTTTCATCCAATATTTACAACAAACATTTAAGTTTGTAGGATAACTTAGAAAACTGAGATCGTGTTGGAAAATCTTTATTTGGAAAAAATATTATTTCAAAAAAAATTTTATTGAAGCAAACGGTCATTTGAGAAAACAAAGGAAAACGTATATGAAAATTAACTCAATCTTAGTGTGCTTATATTTTACCATGAAATGAATAATTTATAAAAACATTAACTTCTGTGCTTATAACTACTATAAAATGCACACGTGACAAGAGAGTAGGTCAAGCGTGCGGGAGAAATTTCGAGAACTGCGTCTGTTGTTGCTACTTGAACTCAGATTGCGAACGTCATCGACCACAAAGACCATAAGTAATTTTCGGGTATTTCTCAGCCCTTGTGTCCCTAACTAAGTGTACTCTATCACTTTACTCGTCTTTACATTGTTTCAAACTGGACGAAGAGCTTTAAACGTTATTCAGGGACACCATACAAATTAGTGTTCGTAATTATCAGAGGAAAAATACTAAATGTTTTATTATTGTTTCAGATCAACGTGAAATCGGTAAGAATGCTGACAGAAAATATTTCAAAGAACATAAAAGAACCAGGCAACAGCAAGTTGTTGAAAACAAATATTTAATTTTGAACAACTTACAAGTGCTTGCGTTATCTTTCTACATCCTATACAAAACTTTAAAGCACATTTCAATCGTATTGTAAACAAGGAACGCGATAGCTATGAGTAAAGTGGTTAATGTTGTATTGTTAATACTTTTGCTGAGCTCTGTACATAAATTAGAACATTTATTTAATTGTTTTGTTAAATTCAAAATGTCTTCCATTATCGGTCGAGCTGGGTGAGTCCTTAGATTTTGTCATGCTAACAAGAAATCTGTAACATATTACATTTAATTCCAAAAAGTACTTAGCATTTTTCGGAAGCCACGTGCACTTTGTATCTGTGTTAAATAGTTCTAACTATAGCGTGTGTGATCTTTGAAAGAACTGTGCAATGGAAGTGCATGACTGAATTTAGTTGTTTGGATATACTCCATTGCGAAATAAATGACTGTCAAAGAAAACTTAAAAATAATAGAAGAAACATAAATCAGCAGAGTATACTTTAGTCAACGGGATTCATACACAACAAAAAATTTAAAAAAAAATTGAATCGGGTCGAATAAAACAAGAAACAAACAGATAATAAATTAAAATAATAAAAATTAAAAATCAAAAAACCAAATTAAAATGCGACACATGAGACGAAACAAAAACATAGTTGATAACAGACACGAACAGAAAAACAACAAAACGACACAACGATGAGACGAAACAAAACACAGTAGTTTTCCAGACAGACAGTATAACGACGTTTCGGGAACTGGAATTTGTTTTATTATAATTGTTTCATTATTATAATTATTACCATGTTTACATTTTTTGTTTTATAATTTCTTGTCAGCCTGTTGTAGACTAATGTATCTTGGGTGGCACAAAATTGCAGTAGTAACTAAGTATTGCCCATACTCATACACAAGTCCAAAAGTATATTTAATTCATACGTAGTTAATACTACGCTGCAGTGGAATAGTTTAAAACACAGCATGTTAAATGTAAAGAGGTTTTGGAAATTTTACGGCAGCTGGCAGTAAACATCTCAAACCAAAACATAATACATTGCAGTTGCTCATGACTGTAAGAAGTCGCTGTGCACTGTTTTTATCCCCTTCCTTATAAATAATTTTTAATGATTGTTTGCACATGCTGTTTGTATAACGTAGCTGTAGCTCGCCTTATTATATGTAAACTTATTCTGATTAGTAGATAGGAATAGTTCCTACGGGAACAAGCGGCTGACAGTATTGGGTGAGCGATTGACCTTGACATTTGACCCCATAACCTCGACCTTTGACCCCATGACCGTGACCTTCGACCCTTGTAACCCGCCCGTCGCCATCGTGGATGGCGTCGCTTTCAAAAATTCCAAAAAATTTAAAAAAAAATCCATTTTTTTTTTAAAATTCCTCTATCTTGTTTCCGCTCGCCAATGGAGGTTTATTCAAAGTCTTTCGAAAAATGTTGGATTTCGCATTCCAACCCAACCGCGTACTAATTTTAAAAATTAATTTAATAAAACTCCGTATATATAAAATCTATTTAAATAAACTGTTTATGTAAAATATTTTATATAAAAATTATTTAATTAAAAAGCTACATCGGCTATGCTTGAATATGCTTGGGCACCATCGGCAATCTTCGACCATTCTCGGTAATCTTCGGCTCGGCCTTGTAGACATTGCTAATGCCACCATTTTGTTGTTCCCGAGTTGTATGCTAGGGGTGCTGCTGTCATCGCCATATTCGCATTATCAATTATTTAATTATAGTGATGCACTATATGTAAAGTTCACATGCTATGCAGTATAGATGTATGCATAATCCCTATATTTTTAATAACTTAAAACGTAAAATCAATAGATATTATTTTTTTCATTTCTTGTGCCACATACCCGATCGATTATCCATAAATACAATAAATAAACATTTACTTTAAATTGGTAATGTTACATTACCCACGATTCAATCAATCAATTATAACACCATCCTACATTCTCGAATCTATACCCAATCGACTTCCGATAAATTCAGTAATTTATTTTGAGACTTACTTGCACAACTCCCAGACAAGTCGGACAGCACCAGACCTCTTCAGCATCCAGCAAAGAACTGACTATAGTTTTGTATAACCATGCAGTTTTTTAATGTGCTTTCCCCTCTCCCCTCTATCCTCCATCCTTCATTGGCGCACGTGTCACAACCTGTCCCAGCTCACTTTCCCTTTCCTAATGTGTCAGTAATTTTAATAACTATCCAATGTATTTAGTTTATTGTATTACTGTATTGTGTAATGTTATAATAGTAATGTAATAGTGGTTAAGTTGGGGTATCAGACGACATATTGGATAAATATATTATATTTTCTCAATTCTGAGGAGTAAATGTAAGATTTACGATTATAGCGTGAATATTATTTGTCTTGTGCTGCAGTGCAGTCGCTGTAGTTGAACTGATAACGTATATTTATGCCCCAATCAGTCGAGCAAATTATAATAAATAATGTTTTGGGCTGATTGCGGCTTAAATACACGTTAAAAGTTAAAATACTTTGTTTGTGCAAAATACATTGAATTCAAAAGTGGTATAGTAGTGGTAAAAACACTCGCCTCGCATACGGGAGGACTCGGTTTCGATCCCCGGCATCGGCCATCTTGATAACGGTTTTCCAGAGTTAACGGAAGTCGCTCCAGGCGAATGCTGGGATGGTTCCTTAAGTTGGCCATGGCCGAGTCCTAACTCCTCCCCCGTGTTCCTCTACCAAGGCCGTGTGCTCTTTGAGGCTATGCAAAAGGCACAAAAAATTAAATAAATAAACAAAAATTAAATATTCACAAATTTCACACTTTTCTTCTCAGAATTAAAAAAAATTAAAACTTATATAATTATCTATGACAACTGATACTATTCCTTAAGAGGAGTGTGTACTGCTTTCAAATGTCCACGCTCGACGCATGGTAATAGTGGAGTGATGTGAGGCGGAGTACCGCGCTTGACGAGAAGTATATCGCCTCTATTCACAGCGCGTTAAACTGGCGTGCGAGGTTTTCCTTCTAGTCTTTTTCCTGCGGGACTTTAAGTGGTAATCCTAACATTTTATTTTTGTGTAGTTTGAAGAAAGGCCAACGTACGCATCTCTTTAGCACTTAACATATTCAGGTTGTATTTTCGGAGTTGCAGTTGTCTAAATAAGCCATTTTCAACCCTTTTGAGAGGCCCGAATATCATGTTCCTAACAAACGGGTGTGAATTCTTAAAATTATAGAAGAGTAGTTTCAAGTGTGAGTTCTTTTCGTAGATAAACGTAATATGAATAAGTTAACTGATTTCGCGGGAGAAAAGAACGTGGGTAATACACTGCAACACTGACCATGAGACAGGCGAGGACTTGTCTTCAGTGTAAGAGAATACTGGTGCTAACTTCACCACCATAATTCATACGATAATAAATAAACTGTATCTGCAGTAATGTCTTGCAGTATCGTGTGTCTCCTGCGGCAAACATCATCATACCTGGAGGCTGCTGTTTCCGGCAGAGATGCCAGGGGCTGAAGAGCCCACGGCCACTGACGACCAGCCAGTGTGCAGGGGTGACCAGCGTCCAGCGGCTTACACACCCCTGCGGCTCCTGCCATTCCAGGCACGATCTGTTTAAAAGCGCACCTCGGCTCCTGCCTGGATATTGCTAAGGATACTGGCGAGGTGAGAGGGGTTGTTGGTGAGAGGGGGGATACCATGGAACTATCGACTGCGCCGTAAATGGATACGGTTTAGCTGTGAGAACGCTCACCATCTCATTGCACCTAATACTGCCTCCTCTCCCTCCTCCGACATCTCCTTCCTCCTCCTCCTCCTTTCTCTCTCTCTCTCTCTACTACAGACTGTCGCGTTATCTATGCATGCCGTTCAGCCGGAATTGTTCAAGGCTGTTCAGAGACAGCCGCCAAGATCGTAACAAACATAAAGGAGTGACTTTCGATGATTTTGCTTAAGAGAAAGTAATGTTCACCATCTTGAATTTTTGTATTTTGCGTCATAACTTGTCTTCTGACTAAATTCGCGTATCTTTATCTGAACTGCAGAATACAACACATATTGATTGAGTTTAGACATCATAAATCTTTATTTTCCGTTACTGCTGTTACAGATCGAATTGCAGTTAAGAAAGTGATAAGAATTTTCTAACTGAAATTCGATCTGTGACAACAGTAACGACGAAAATGTATTTCCGGTGTCTAAAATTCTATCAATATGTGTTATATTCCAGAGTTAGGTTAAAGTTCCAAACATTTACCCAGAAAAAAATGTTATGACACAAAATTTAAAAATTCAAGATGGTGACTATCACTCACTCTTAAGAGGGCGTGGTACATAATTCAACGCTAAAAGCATTTATCTATAATTGTAGGTTTCTTGAAACCAATTTGTGAAAATTAAACAATAGCAATCATAGACAATAGTTTTAGACCAACGTTTTTAAACAAAATTGTTTCCAGTGTTACGAACTTCTGAGGCACAATCTCTGACGCTGGAACCGAACTAATTAGTAATTATGGATAAATATATATTCATAAAGTTGGCAAATACCGTTATACAGGATTGTCAGTGAGTATTTTATGCATATTGACTTCGAAAAAAGCGTAGGAATCAGTTGATGTTTTCAGCGTTTATGTATCTAACACGCCCTCTTAAGGTAGAGTCTTGTCCCACATTTTGAATTATTTTTATTTTTCGCTTTAGTGAAATTTGCAAGTATGGCGTGAATTCTATTTATCTTGCGCTACATTACCAGCGTAGCATTTAAACTTTTAACGTACGTCAATCGAACCATTTTTACTAACTTTATTTGTACGACTGATTGCGGCCTAAATAGGCTATTCGTTACAGTTATGCTTATACTGTAGCAAAAGGAAAATCAAATACACGCAATACTCACAAATTACACTCTCTTCTTCTCAGAATTGAGAGAAAAACAAATAATATTTTAGCACATGAGATGAATCATAAGGCCATGCTAGAGATGTTTTTCACATTGCCCTAAAATTCCCAAACTTTTTGTAGCGAAATACCTTGGAAAAAATTCAAATCTAATAGGAGTCATGCGATGCACAATTTTGTAGGCGTTTTGCAAAATAATACACCGTGCACACGCAAAAAAAAAATATTTTGCTTGATTTTGGTTTATTTTCATAACAAAAACTGTGATACTTTGAATAAAAAATCTGGTATACTATGAGGTATACTTCTATCAGAAAATTAAGTACTAATTATTATATATTTGTGAATATATAGTGAAACCATTGTTAGATATGAAAATTATGTTGCCTTGAAAAAAATAATATTTACAAACGTTTGCAAACGTTTCTATACAACAGTAACATGGAATGCATACATATTAATTCCTTTCTTGACATTGTATTTTTACAGTTCATAAAGTCTGTAGAACTTTTTCCGTTAAGCATTTCGTAAGTTTATGTTTAAATGATTAAATAAAATAGTGTTAGACCAGTGGACCGCCCTTTCCAGTGCCTAGCTGACGGTGCAGTACCTAGCACACTCTCGCACTGGGCCTGGTATGTAGAGGGGGGTGGAGGAGATCGCAGGTGGAATTACTCGTCGTGTTCTCGTGCGACAATATTTTGCCAAGGACGAGCACGGAGATGGACGGAATGAAATGGGAAGCTGGGTCGATTTTACTGCGGGCCAGACCGGGTCCTTTCTCGTGGCTGGAAGCTCCAGTAGCTATGGTAGGAGTAGAGGGTTGTGACGACATGCTATGTGGAGGCTTACGTCTAGATGTTCCCTGGACACGCCAGTCATGTGACTAGCACTCAGGTCAGCACACGCCTATCTCGCCTAGAGCATGAACTGTGCCATAGTCTGTCGAGCATCTGCTGCGTTATGTGTAGAGACACGGACATTTCGCGAATTCATGTGAGAAAAAGTTATAATTCAAGCTACTACGCATGTTAATTACTTTCGCTTCTGGATCACTGTTACTGAAACTCTTCCTTGAGGACTGCGAACCAATAGCAGACCTGCATGTAAACACTCACTACTACCTTGTCACATATACAACTATCCGCTCACTGCAGCAGCAGACAATATACAAGTATCTGAGTGTATACAGAACTGTGCAGTCCAGCCGGCTGGTCCTTGATCCTGTGATATTTCCGTATCCATAATTATGCGAAAGTGTTCTACATATTCCCTCATTTCTTTACGTATTAATGGGGTAGTTCACCAAAAATTTTAATTGTTTCAATTATGTTTATGTTTGTACAAAAAATGGTTTCTTTTGCAAATTTATATTGTGACTATTTTATACAGTAATGCAAATTCTTTACCTACGGTAGGTTTTGTGTAATGTCATGTCAAAATCTGAAATTGCCGATAAAGGATGTATACAAGGTAGGATAACCAACTGACTTACAGAAACGAAATAATCCACGCTGATGAACAGTGACATCACAGAAAAAAAAACAGTTTCGTAGTGGCTACAAAATATTTGGTCAATTTAGACCCTACCAAAAATTTTGTGTTGTGCACCAAATATTTTGCAGCGGCCAAAAAACTTTTTGTAGGATCGTTTGTTATTTTGTAATCACCAACAAACAATTTATTGAACACTGCAATATATTTGCTATTCATCACAAAAATGTTTGATAGGGACTAAATTGACATAATATTTTGTAGCCACTACAAAACAGCTTTTTCTGAAGAGCTACGGGAAGATACGCATAAAAAAACCTACTTTAAAAAATTAGAATTTCTGAAAATGCTGAAATCGCACATTTTTTGCATTCAACAATACGGATTTTATGCAAATCTAAACGTAGCTCATGTCACTGTCCGTCACTGTGAATTATTTTGTTTCTGTAAGCAAGTTAGTATGCCTTCCTTGCATAAAAACGTTTCATGCAAACTTGGAATTCCGCATGCCATTAAACGAAAACTTTGAAATTTTATTTTCTGTAAAACATTTGTCACAATATGTTTCTACAAAAGAAACCGTATATAGTACAAACACAAACATTATTGAAGCAATTAAAATTTTGGTTGAGCTCGCACTTAACAGAAATCATAACTCACAGTATGTTTCAATATTGTTTTTAATACTGCATGCACATTACAAACATGCGTTTTCGCCGCCTTAACATGCCACAAAACGAATTTTCAGACTGCTGTACCGTATGGCGTTATGTTATACTTTCCACAAATGTCGCCGCTTAAATTCTCGTAAAAATACCACAATGCGAGCACTGCGTACCAGTTTAGTGTTACGTGCATAAAGGCGGTATTATTGCTGACGCAGGTATTAGTTTTCACTGTATTTCTTATCTTTATATTGCCTTCAGTGCTTTAGTGGCATATGTGCTGTATTTACTATATAACTTCTTATAACTTATATAACAGATTTTATTTGTGCATTCGGCAGCGACTGGCAGTAGAATACGTAGAATTGAACACTTTGAATACAACATTATACAAATAGAGAGGCTGAGAGCAACAACCACGTAAGAGGCATATTTCACACTTCGGGTAAATTGTAGTTAAAATCTATCCCCGCTGCCTATTGTAGATTCCAAATGAATGTACAAACAATGCCATTCGTGTTTAAACGTAAAGTGTTCGCTTGCCTGGCGTTTTAAATGCATTTCATCATGCATTGATACACCAATTATTTTTAAGAAAATATTAAATTTGACCTAATTGCGTCTAACTACGGAAATTAAACACATTGTGGACGATAATTGTGAA
Source organism: Medauroidea extradentata (assembly GCA_003012365.1). NCBI lineage: Eukaryota > Metazoa > Arthropoda > Insecta > Phasmatodea > Phasmatidae > Medauroidea > Medauroidea extradentata. The sequence goes on from PNEQ01052058.1 coordinate 8,698, forward strand.
TTCTATAAATACTGTTTCGTAGCACACCAAATAAATTTAAAAAAAAAATCTGTTGCCAGCACAAGATGGTGGCCTCCAGTTCAGCAGTTCAAACAAATGGCGGTTGGAAAACAATTGGACAGACATCAGTATGGCTGATTGAAACAGCGAGAATATCATATCATGCAGAAATTAGTGATTACAATTTTTCAAATCTTGAATTTTATATTTTCAGCTATGTTCGTACAGTTTTTTATTATTTTTAACATTTTCGTGATCTATTTTTCTGTTTTATTATGTTTAATTTTTCGGCATTATTTTTCAAATATATCACAACTGGAAAATTTATTTTGTAGAATTTCAATCGTATTTTTATTTTTTTTTCTGGCAACTTCGGGACAATATTTAGTAAAGGTCAAGACCATACAATATGCCAAGTGATATCAACATCTCCTTACCTTCACTACAAACGTTCTAGAATGAATAAATAACTTTTTAAACCAAAGAACTGCGCATAATATTCCGAATCACAAGTATATATTGATGTAACTACACAAAGAGAAATATGCATGTACCTAATATTTAATTTTATAACAGTGCATTATTCTCTGCCTAAGCATTCCGCAAATACGCAGTGTCAAACGTTCATCAGTGGTTCTCCATCAAAGTTCTGAGAGTCCCTGTCACAAGTTTTCTCATAATTTTATCAACTGCGTATTTATTTAATACCAAAGAACGTTAATAATGTAACAAATTATTGGAAAATACGTGGGTTATTTTCGGAACAAACTAGGTTCCAAACACACGTACAGTTGTAACTGGCCATTAATAACGAAGTAAGTTCCCAATCATGACAGTCCACAACGTCAGCGAGCGAACCACTAATGAGGTGAGAATCTGATTTGTTTGTTTTCGTTTGTGTATGTATATGTATGTATATATAATATGTCCAGAAATAAATGCATAACAAGTACACCATGCGAATTCTGGGTTGAATAGGACACGGAGATATAAGTGGCAAGACGTGGCAACCTTGCACGGAGAAAGTTTCCTATTGCACTCCACTTATAGGTATTATATTTGTGTATGTTACGTCAAGTTATCATATAATCATGGTTGAGCTACTCAGTATTTTAACATGTACCCATATGTGACTGTCAGAACAATAGTAGTAAGATACGTAAGATATATGTGTAGCGCAAGAGTGGACTAGCTACAGTGCTATGTTGCCACATTGTACATAGAAAATGTCATCGTAAAATATTTTTCCACAAGAATTTTCGTCTCCAATTTATGCCAGGATTCGCGTGGTTTGCGTGTGCTTATTGTGTGTTTATTCCTGGTCAATCTGTATATATCTGTATAAATGTGTGTGTATGTATATGTATATATATAGTACTTCCCGAGCATTAGCGACAAACTATACCAGGTGATTCCTTGTAAAAATAAGCAGAAATACAGAAAATACTGAGTCTAAATTATTTTAACGAAGAACGTAGCGTTACAAAGCTTACAGAATAGGCAATATGGCGTACATGAGTGTAATGTTCTCAGCGCAGGTGGTGGTGTGAACTCACTGTAAACAACGTATGCCACGCCTAATCCACAAAGTGCGTTTTAAAACGTAACGATACGTCCTAGAAAGTTGCAGCAAGAGAGGAACGACTTGTTACATAAATCACATAGCTAATAAAACTTAGTCTACGGAAATTTTATGCACGTGGAAGGTGGCCACCACTATTATTTTCATATGGATGTATGGTATTTCCAGAATTTTCTATGCAATAGAAGAGCCTAATAATGTAAAGCCATGTTCAGAATATCGTCCCGCAGATAGTTAGGAGAAATCCCGTTTTAAAATACGATTTTCAAAGGCTTATTTAATAGTTAATATTAACTTTAGGCATAAAGTGATCTTTAAATTTTCTATTTATTTTTTTACCTGGCATAAGTTTGTTGATCTTGTTCGGGAACACTCTATATACAGTTTACACTGCACGTCTATTAACCCACGAATTTACCGTATCTGTTACAGTAAGTCAACTTTCCTCTGCTTCTTTCACACACAGTATCAGGAGCAGTGCGAGGCGGGAACTCAGTTCTGAACTGCAAACCAATACACCACATGCTTGCGTGCGACTGCGTGCATTCTCTCGGATATTATGTTCTGCTATGTTTTATCCACTCTGTATACTATATTTCCGACTGTTAAGGGGATATTTTTCCGCTAAGAACAAGTGCTTGTTCTTCCATATTAGTCGATGATACTAATCAATTAACAACGTGTAATTTATTAGTTAGTTATAAAATAAGTTTCTGTTTAAAAAAAAGTCTTACAAAAAGGATTCTAGTCATGTAACCTGAGGTAATAAATATTGACTACACAAGAATGAAAAAAAATTAAGGCTGTTTCAAATCTAAAAAACTTAAGAGCATGTTTTACTAATAACTGAAAATTGGCGCAAAGTCTACTCATACATAACATTGTGCAATTAAGCTTTACATTGTTAGTAATTACTCGTTATAGAGAACGGTATTCAAAAAAACTGTGCTAAAAACTTCCCAATTACACTTTGTTTATGACAAAACATAACTTGCAGCCAAATGGGCTCACAATCTGTACATACTTTCTGTACATTATATTTGATGTCATAGGCAACTGCCAATTTGTACAATATTGAATTGTGCTAACCACTGTATGAAACAGTGCTTATGCACTCTGCCTTGTTTTGATAAAATGGAAAATAATTGTTAAAATGTAGTTGTTTCAAAATGATTCAATATTTTTATATAATTCAAACAAAATTTGTTCTACTCATATTTTCTTAAGAATAATTCCAATTTAATATTTGTTTTTAATATGCATTAATACTTTATTTCGCAAACCTAAATTTATAAATATCATTGTAGACATTATGTATAAAAATAAAATTTGTCACAGCTTTAATATGGCATTACTTTTTCAGAAAGTTATATTCCTTCTTAGAAAAAATGTCAAAAAATCTAAGTATCGAGAAGAAATTAATTTTTATATTTATTACTCTCTTAATCTCTGTGGTTTTGAAGTAATCAGGCTGATCCATAACCTGTATTTGTTTTTATATTTGTTTGCCGGGTTTAGTTGGTATTATGTAAAAGGTTTATTTACGTTCCCTAACCCTTTCGCCAGACTCCGAATCAAGAAATTGGACTCAGACGTATATTTTAAGTAACAGTTAGTCTGGTTATGTAAATGCATATAATTTCGTATTGTTTATAAAACGTCAGATTTATTTCCTCGCATAATTTGTTTGCATGGCGAGCGTGGCGGTTGATGCGCATTTAATTACAGGAAGTCAGGTCCCACGAAGAAGGATAAGAAGTTGCGGAACGAGAGTCCAAGTTTGTGGGTCAGGTGGGTGAGCGACGGTTGGGGGAGGGGGGACATGCCGATGGAAGGGTTGCCTCGCTAGAGTTCGGCGGGCGGCCAGGGGAAGCGCCTGCCACGACTGCAACCCGCAGCTCCTGCGCCCGAGCGAGAAATTGAGTTTCCCCATCGCGCGCCCGTCTCCAAATGTAATTGCTTATTTAGGACCCTCGCGTCGCCTCCGCCTCAAACTAAGATGGCGAGACCTCGGCTAATATTATTTTATAACTTTATTTGCCCAGTTGTTGACATCTGAATATTGCCTTGAGAGAAATAAAAAAATCCCGAGCGAATTTTTCCATCTGCCGTTCTTCCCCTCAGTTTCCACGTCTTGAACTTGACTATAAGACATCAAAAAGAAGCAGGTTGGATTTCAGGGAAGTATATTCTTAACTCTTTTTAACGTGCACCGAGCTCTATCCAGCTTACTTTAATTTTACCACAGAAGAACAAGGCTCGTGCTTTCAAACATAAGTGTAACATGAGCAAGTGCCGGGTCTGTGAGGTGGTTAGACAACTAGCCTTCCACTATGTAGCTCCAGGTTTGATCCCTGGTGAGCTAGCTAACGTGACTGACATTTATGTAGGTCGGTGGGTTTTCTCGCGGCTATCCCGATTCCCGTTGCACTTGCATTCCGCCTCTGCCCATTACTCAAATAAACGAACAGCACCTCGCTGATAAGTTTTTACCTTTGCGTATCACCTCCTCCTCTTTAACATAGTCACACCTAATTACGTACGGTCCGTATTAAAACACTGGGCACTCTGTCAGGAGTTCCTGTGTTATTTTCCCGATTATTTCACACTTATTTAGTTTTCCACACTAGGTGAATTCTGGGATTGTTTCAGGATGTAAATACTGATTCTACCACTTCTCCTGAATCTTTGAACCATTGTTCTTGTCTCTAATAAGGGTAATATTAGTACATGTTGGAAGTAAGTTTTTTAGGGTAAAGTTTACCTTAGGAAAAAATTACTAGCTACAATCACTAACGGTTCTAATAAAATACAAAAGCACACTAAATAATTTAACTAAGCTTGGCAAATAGAGAAATTTGATTGATTTAATTTTTAAGTAATGGCTTTCAAATTATAAACTTCATGTAACTTAAAATTCACACTTCAGGAAATCTCTGTGATTGGTAAGTTTACACTTCTTATCGATACCAGCGCTGAAGCAGCAGAAATTTTCCCTGAGCCAAACTTTTAACACTGATCTTCCAAACCTGTATTAGAATTATCCTTATATTTTATGACCTAGCTGTTGACGCGTCGTTAACCCACACAACTAACCTAACTCACCTTAAGGAGTTAGTTTACTTTATTTGTCGGTTTGGTATTTGCTAACTTGTAACTAATTTTTTGTGTTAATTTTGGAATTCAGAGCCAGTAGTGACATAAAGCGTTACTTACAATATTTTTTAAACTTAAGTGAGCTGACTGATATATATATTTACTAATGTGAGTCTGAAATCAGTAAATAGTTATCTTATCTTCAATACGCTTACACAGATCAAAACAGTAACGTGCAAACGAATACGAAGTTAAAAACTGTTTACACATTTCTCTGTTTTAACTTAAGTTTCTTTTCAAATAATTAATATATAATTAATGTTATGTAGGAATTTAAATAAAAACATAATTTTAAGGAATGTTCCTCCTTCACACGTGTACATGTTGTGAAAGCACTGTGCCTGTCAGACGTCATACCTTTCCCTGCAATTAATTCATAATAAGTATTGTATGAGAAGTATACCAGAGAGACGGGATACCACACCCAGGATTCAGACATACTACCGGGCTATATATAGTAGATATCTGCTTGTCCATGAAACATGCTCTATAATGAAGATGCACTGGAGTGAGAAAGGCGGGGAAACGGGAGATCCCCGAGAAAACCCGGGGACCAGCGACATCGTCCGGTACAATTCCAACATGCGAAAATCCTGGGGCCGACCCCGCCGGGAATCGAACCCGGATAGCTCGGTGGAAGGCGAATGGTCTTACCTCTCGGTTGCCGTTACAGAGATAACAATAAAACATTTTGGTTATGTTTAAAGAAATAAGTTATTACATTTAAGGTAATATAATACTCTCTGTACTATTCCTCCTTTGAGCTTACGTTTAGCTAGTTACTACGTTGTAGTTTCATTCAAATGCCCATAAGTCGTTACGTATTTATATAAAACTAGCCGTCCTCCGCGGCTTTGCTCGCGAGTATTGTTCGTAACTGATAATATTTACTTTAATTGAAAAACATCTTTGTACACAAGATTGGTACTTCAGTCATCAAGTGTTAGAATGTCCAAGCGGCTAGTTGAACTAATTCTGCAGAAGGATAAGTAGCTATAGCTGTCCACGCGAAAAGCAGTCTTAAGTTTGTCCCTGCCACTAACAGCGACTTCGCCTGGGCCTTATTTATAGCCCTGCCTATTTGACGTTGTGAGGTAATTACAGACACCTAAGGTAAGAGGTTAATCGAATGAGAAACATCTGTTTACCCTGTGCACAACCATTGGTGACGGTGCCCTCAATTATATATTTTCAAAATATTCACTTTAACTTTATTGACATTACAAAGTTTCAGAGAGTAAAGGTTTCGCGGAAAAGTATTTGGTAGCCCAAACCTGAGATTAGTGAGATGATATATCGTCGGTTTACTGCCAAAAGTGACAAAGTCAAAATGAGATAAAATTATAAAAATGCTAGGAATATGTATATGTTGTTCACGAACAATTGCCCAAGTTTAAAGTCTATTCGTCGTTTCGTATTGTTGTGTCACAGTATAGTAACATACCACATTTTTGTTAATATCTACAGTTTAATACTGTTTTAAACGAAATAGCATTTATGACTTAATCACTTTTGGCAGTATACCGACGATATGTCAGCTGATATTGTAGAGGAACCTAAGTGGAAAGCGAACTGCAATTTTACCCCTTTTAAAGACTACAGTTCATGTAAATTGCAATAATTCTATCGATCTGCCTTGTAGTTTTTGTGTGTCAGAATTGAACGTTTGCACGCAGCTTTTAAAGGAATTCAAGCCCAGAACCTCCCGGAATTTAGACCTGAGTAACAAACAACTGCGTTACGTAACGTCGAAATAATTCATGAAAATAAAATTTATTGAAAAAAAAAAATAATATCTATGTCCTGGGCTCATAGAGGTTGTACAACACCACGTTTCGATGGGTTACTGTAGTGAAACTCCTGTATAAGTAGTTTCTCGCTGCTCGTTCCTGCTTTTCGGATCGTCTGCCTTGATTATTGACCAACTAAGTTTTATTCTTAATAATCACATTTCTTATAAAGAAAAAAAAATTACATACATATTTTTTGAAATATTTACGTAAGCATCACTCTGACACGAATAACACCTAAATATCGCTACTGGTTAGATAGATATCGTGGGTTGATGGAAAAAAAATTTTGTGCTTTTTCATCCTTTTGGGTGTCAAATTTCGAAATATTTTAAATTTACATCTTATACATGTGTATAAGAATCCAACTGAAGTGTAAATCACATCGCTAGCCCGTTCAGTCGAATCAGAATCGATCATTCACTAAAAAAAAACACATATCACCCCTGCAGAGTATTGAGAAATCAAATTTCGAAAAATCTGAAAACAGTTTTGCGGTAATTTCTGTAATCATCATTCTGAAGCAAAAATTAATTTTATATCTTGAAGGGTTCGATAGATATCGAGGATTTATCTAAAACACGCTCAAGGTCTTTTCACCACTTAAGAGAGTAAATTTCGAAAAACCCTTGATTCATGTTTTAGAATACTTTATTGGTATCTCGTGGACGTAAAAAACACAACATTAGCCCGCTGGGCTCAAGATATATCGACGATTAATTGAAAACGCTTTTCACCACTTTTCACCACTTTTCACGTCCTTAGGTGGCGAATTTCGAACATTCCTGAAATAACTTTTTAGGTATTTGAGTAAGCATCAATCCTAAACAAAAATCACGTCTCTTTATAAAAAACTACGGGATCGATATATATCGAATGTGAGTCGAAAAATCATATTACCCCTTTTTAACCAGTTTAGGGCCGAATTCGGAAAATATATTTTAAATGGTACTTGGTATATTTACAAAAGCACCAATTTAAAGCAAAGAGTACTTCGATATCTCGATTGATTAGATAGATATATAAGGATAATCGAAAACACATTTCACGTATTTTCACCCCTTTAAATAAAGTATTTCGAAACGATTTTGAGTCCTGTCATAAACATGTGTAAAAGTAACCAATTAAAGTTAAAATCACAACGATAGCCAATTGTGTTTCAAAGATAAAGACGATTCATTAAAAACACATTTTGCCCCTTTTTACTGCCTGGGGGTCGAATTTTAAAAAAAACCTAAAACTACTTTTTGGGTTTTTACGTAAGTAATATTTTGAAGTGAATATCAACTCTCTATCCCGAAGGGTTCGATAAATATCGATAGTTGATTGGAAACACATTTAAGGTCTTTTCAGCCCCTTAAAAGATGAACTTCGAAAAATCCTTAAATTGGCTAATATGCATTTTTACGAGTGTCCTATTAAAGTAAAAATCACCATGATTGGCCGTCGGGTTCGAGCTCTATCGACGTTTCTTCGGAAACACATTTCACCCCCTTAGAGGTCGAATTTCGAAAAATCCCTTCTTAGTGCTCGCCTACGACCTGAAGGGAACCCCCACAAAAAATTTCACGATTCTAGGTCCAGTGGTTTGGGCTGCAGTTAGATATGTCAGTCAGTCAGTCAGTCAATCAGCTTTCATTTTTATATATAGAGACTAGCTGTCCCTTTGCGGCTTCGCCCGCGTGTACTATAGAAAAGAGTAACTAAATTTTAATAACGTATTAATTAATGGTTTTACTATATTCTCTGTATATCTTTATAACAACAAATACAAACAGCTTTATCCAGTCCACTACGCTGAGGGTACTTCAATTGCAGAACATCTTTGTTTTTAATTCATCTTTATTTCTCTACAAAATAGCTACCCGGCCGCGGCTTTGCCCGCGTGAAATTATGTAATACAAACAGTAAATTTGGATAAAATATGTGATGAAGGCATTTAACAGCTAGCGTACTTAATAACAGTGAACTATAAATTGTCTTAGCTCAGTGAAAAGAGCGCACGCAATATGCTCGTATGATGTCATGTCATGTCCCATCGCAAAGACTTGCACAGGATACGAACCCGTAACACCACCCCTCCCACACCACAAACTTTATACAATACCCGAGTGAATACTTAAAGGCAGGCCGTAATAATACTTTCGTATGTACGGGCTACAGTCCAAAGAGGTTATATTTATGGTGGGTTGGCAAAAAAAAAAAAACCGCAACTCCACAGACTTAACTACAAATTATTCAAGACAGGCCATGAGAGTTATTTCGCGTGTACAGGCTATATAGTCCAAAGAGGTTTAACTATAAGCAAGAAATAAAAAGGAAACAAATTTTGAACTATTTCAGGTGTTACGAAAGATTATTCTTAAAGACGTTTTATTTTTTATAGGCTTTCAAGGACGAATTTCCAAAAATCGTTAAATTACTTTTTAGGTATTTACTTATGTTTCATTATAAGACAAAAGCCACCTCGATATCTCTAACGGTTTAGGTGATACGACTGATTAAGAAAAAAAAAGTTTTATTTTTTTACCGGCTTTCAAAATCGAATTTTGAAAAATCCTGAAATCGCTTTTTAGGTATTTGCGTAAGCTTCATTTTAAAGAAAACATTACTTCGATATCTCAGGTGGTTTAAGAGGAAGAGAGGATTTACTGTAAACGAATTAAACGGCTTTTCACCTCCTTAATATAAAAATTTCGAAAAATCCTGAAATTTGTTTCTAGACATTTGTATTTGCGACCTAACGAAGTGAATAAGACGACGATAGCCCGTCGGGTTCAAGAAATATCAAAGATTTGCAAAAAATACATTTCACCCCGTTTCACCACCTTAATAGCCGAATTTCAAAATTTCCTTTCTTAGTGCGCGCCTACGCAACAAGGGGAAACTTCCCTTAAAATTGCATGTTTCTAGGTCCAGTGGTTTGGGCTGGGCGTTGATGATGAATGAATGAATGAGTCAGTCAGTCAGTGAGTGGGGCACTTCCTTTTATATAATCAGCTTAGTTACAGTACTTTAACTAGGCAGAGTAAGAATAACGTTCAAAATCATGCAATTTTAAAATATTTTGTGTTAGCTCACTTTTATTAGGAGATAAATTGAAAATTTTGCCTTATCTATTTATGATAGACTAGACTGTACAACCGTGTAAGTATATTAGCTGACTGATATACTGTGTAACTTGTTAATACTGACCAGAAGAGATTTCCGTGACAGACCATGATACTGTTGACCAATGAGAGATACCATGCTATTTTAAGTCAATTTGCAGTTTAGACTTGAATCGACGCGAATTTCGCAAGTACCTATTTGTTGGTAAACACTCAGTTACAAAAAGGTGCTGCGTATTTAGTGTTGTATTAGTGCTGTATAATGTCCGTTACCGATGTCATATTGCTGTCTCTTTATGTTTCTCGCGATATAGTTTTGTACTTGTTTTTTAGTGAATGTTAATTCTGTTTCTATTAATTTATTGTTTTTTTTTTTTTTTTTTTTTTTTTTTTTTTTTTTTTTTTTTTTTTTTTTTTTTTTTTTTTTTTTTTTTTTTTTTTTTTTTTTTTTTTTTTTTTTTTTTTTTTTTTTTTTTTTTTGTTTGCCAAGTTTCTCTACGTGTTTTTATTGTTTTTTTTCGTTCAGTTCTTCTATTATTTTTGTTAGTTTGACTTTTTTGTCCGTTTGTTTTACTAATTCGTATGTGACTCATATATTTCCACCACTTTCATTTGCATACACCTTTATAAAACATGAAAATACTTTTAAAAATTTGTAAATAATTTTATTAACGTGGGTCGGTTATGCCCAAATCAAAATCCTATATAAAAGGTCATGTTAGCGACGAATTTAATGCACGCGAAATTTAAATAAAAAACAAAATTCTTCTAATGACATTGATAGACTAGAGTCTTCGGGTTAACAGAAAATAATTCCATATCATATGATAAAATGTGTAGTTTTGTAACGCGCAGTGGTTGGTAGCCTTGGTTTGTGCTGAGAGGCGACCCACTGCGCGTTTCCCCGGAGTATTTTTTAATTACTTTGTTTCATAGGCGGGGAAGCGCGGCCTTTTGTATCGGCATTCAATTTTCGAATGTTCTTTCACGTGCAAGCCTTATCTGTGAGTGACAACTGGCAGGCTGCGACCCCCGTCCCCCAACAACCCTGCCGCCATACTCGCTCTCAATACACGGCGCCCAGTGCACTTGTTGTTCAACCCCCTCTCCCACAGGCTTATGTACCTCCTCCACACACCACGGCCACTCGCCAGAGTGTTTTGTCGGCACAAACTAAGCCGCCCAATGTGCACGGCAGTCCACGAGCTGGCCGGAAGAAAGCCTTCAGCAATCGTGCGCCTTTATACACTCTCTTTCCCACAACTTCAGTAAATTTGAAACAGTTCTGAATACTCTCAAACTATGTGTTCCTCAAATTCAAAACTTTCCAGACAACAACGTCAATAACTGTTGTCTAGCCATATATTTATGTCCGACAACATAAACCACGGAATATATTTGATTTTACAAGTATGTATAATATACATACAAGCCTCAACTGGAAAAGGCAATTTCCTTTTCTCTTGAAGAACTGTCTACGTAAACACACTTTGTTAATTTGTACATCTGACTTGTCTAATGCCTTTTAACAAGCCTTATGGATGGAATAAAATAAACTAAAATTTACTTTGCGTATGGTAGGATCGACATCTTACTTTGATTTCAGAACTTCAAATGTCCTCAACAAATATTACTTCAAACCTTATAAGAAACATAAATAATAGTCCCCTCACAGCTGAAAATAGACTATCATTGAAGTTATATAAACCGGGTGTGCTGTATCATAGTCGTATCTTCTTTGTCCACAGATATCACAAACGAAATATGGTTGAGATATTTTGACTCTTTGTCAAGCTATCCATTTTTTATGACGTACGTCGGCTCTACACCTGTATCAATATATGTTGTGAGCATATGTTTACGGGCATAGTAAAATGCGTTAGGGTATCAAATATGTTAACATTACTTCTTTAATATTTATTGTATCCAGTATCCTCTCAGTTCACCAAGCAGAGGAAATAAAACCAAATATTCCATGTAGAATTTATTATTTACATTTAAGCGATAAGTAGTGTTTTGTTGAATGACTCCGTTACCACGTCACATTAAAGTAGATTACGTATGTTAACAACTATTTACTGGAAGTTATATAGGTATATATAATGATGCGTCTGTTTAAAGAATCTATTGCTGTGATTACACGGCAGCTGGATATCGTTAACTCAAAAAATGTTCAGTTAAAGTGACGCAAACCCAATTGTTCACTAACTTGGCAGCTTCTCGTTCACTCTGGACACGTTTCATTGGTTGTTTTGACTTCTCAAGTGAGCTGAGCCTCTTATTGGCTGTTTGGAGGGAAACTAGCTGTGTAACAAATATGACTGGTTTTTATTGCGATACTTTAACTTTATTAATTTAAGAAAACTTTCATGTTGTAGGGTTTTTAACCGTCACGCAAGCTTAGAAAAGTAACAGTTGTAACATACTAAATAATGTGTTTCGTATGTTAAGTATTTATGTGATATTACTTGAATATTGTACATTTAATGTTCCATATTATGAGGTTAGAGAGTTAATTTATTTGAAATCGGTTTAGGTATGTAACTTAGCGAACATGTTCAAGTTTAAACTCGATAAAAATGGCTGACAAATGTGTTTGACTTAAATAAATATGACAACTTGCTTAAATATTTTGATGCAAACATTGAAAGTCACCCAAATTTTCACCTATCTACATCTGAGAATGTGGATTTCTTACAGAGACCATTTTATAGCCAAATTATGAACACGCACCTCTCGTGATACTTTGAAGTGGCTCGTGGGTTACGTTCAGAAATATTTCAGCAATCCACGCTACCCTCTTCCTTCTAATCCCCTTTTCCTTGACAACATGGTGCTATCGTACAATTTTCATGGCTTCCTTATCTTGCATTGATTGATATAGCAGGTTCAGTGGAGAATGGCACATTTTTCTAACTCTAGTATAGTTGCTATGTGTACCTTCCGTCAAATATAAATCCGTGTCTCAATTGAAAGAAGTATATTTTTATCAGAAACTCTTGAAACAGTGCTCTCTTGTGCTGTCGTTCCTTTGATCTGAGACGAATCATTCTCTTCCAGGTAAACAAACAATCAAACAAGTTTGACGTCGCTAGTAATGGCTGGTAAAATATACTGTGATGTGTAAACTAGCATTCATACACTTTTTTCAATCATATCTGTTAAGCGTTATTGTTAGTTTTTGGCTGAAACCAATGTATTGAGAAATATTTTTATTATGTCGCGCACGTGGTCGTTATGGCAAAAGTAAATCTAAGTTACCAATTAAAACCAACTGTTATACATTCTTAATGTCCTAGGCTTCCAACTGTCTGCATTCGAATGGTAACTACCATGGCGGCAATATGACAGTTTAACCGAGAGTGGTGGAACTGCGGTAAAACACTCGCCTCACATTCGGGAGGACCCGGCTTCGATCCCCCTGCTCTGGCCATCCTGATTTAGGTTTTCCATGGTTTTCCGAAATAATTCCAGGCAGATGTTAGGATGGCTCCTTAAACAGGCCCTGCCGTACTTCTACCCCTCCCCTGCCCACCACCTACTGTACGGGTAGTACAACCAAGCCTTTGTGCTGTCCGAGGGCACTTATAGCGAACAAAGAAACTAATTAATAGCGCATATCTAAACCTGTTGTTGTCGAAGAAAGCCTGCTGAGAAATAACAGTTCAGGTGGTTTTACAGCCCATTGCAAAAAATAATACAAAATCACATAAAACTGTGCCTGTCTTTGAAGACTTCGGTGACCGTCTTTGTCATAACATTGGCAGTTATGGGAAACAATCTATTTATCATTTTGTAATTTATAGTGTCGAATTTACCATAAACATTAAATGACACTTATGGATTTTTTACTAACATAATAGGGTTCTTGTATGGGGATTAAAAATACTTTGAAGGAGATAATACTTTGAAGGGTACTGTACATAAAATACTACAATAAATAAGAACATGTTACATGGAGCTTCTCATAAATAACCCGTTTAGTTATACAAAATATTTCAAAAATTGTTAAAATAGCCGTTGAAGGCTTTTGGTTGATAAACGTCATCAACATATACGATTAACATTCTGCGTTACGACGAAGTTGTGTTCTTGTGGTGCGACACGAGAGCTTAGTTACGATGACTTATTTTTAGTTGTAAAATTTGTAAAAAACATATTTTTTAGTATTCCAAACGTAACAGTTACTGATAATTATCAGGTAGCAAGACATGTATGCGCGGTGCAATGAAACGTCGTCTAGAGAAAGTATAAATAAACACACACACTCATATATGTATGTATATATCTGATCGGCCACGACTTATACGTCCATCATTTTCAGTTAGCGATATTATTGTAATCTGGGTTCTATTACTGGCAGAGCAAACAGTATTTTCACATGTGATAATAGTGCCTGCACGATGCCGCATGTCGGTGATATTTCTCAGGGATCTTCTGTTTTCCCGGATCTTCGTTCCAGAAACTGTTATAAAAGACAATCAAATCTCAACTCAACTGTCCCTGTCACGTCTGTGTACACTATTCTAATAATACTTAACAGTATTGTTGTATACTTCGATTAGATAATTAACTCTTCTGCCAGCTGTCACTACATGTGAGTATATAATGCCATAGCAGTTCCCGTCGCCATTCTTTACACGATATTCGAACCCAAAACCTCCTACCAGTGTTACAAACAAATACGCCAAGATAGGTCGACACAATTGGTAAAATAATGAAACGCGTTGTACAGGACTATGTCAAAGAGATGTACGCATCAATAATTCGGCAAAAAGTAACAACTTTTAAATTATTTATCTGATTGTTGTTATTTATCAAACACTTTATATCTTTACATCACCTAAATTGTCGAATTTGTAAAAATAATCGAAAATGTTTCTATTTTGTAAGATTCAATATTATTCAGAAATTATCTGACTCTGTCATCAGGTTTAAGAAATACAGAGGAATACTTCAAACCACTTTTAATTTTTAATGCCATTAGAGGTAAAATTAAAAAAAAAATTCCTGAAAGAACTTTCCAACCCTGATTCTATTTCAATCGTTAAATAAATGTGCATACGTTTCAATTACGACTTGTTTCACAACGATTTCGCTAATATTCCCAACGAATATTTCAGTGTTAGTGTGTCGCCTCTGAAGGTGTTTCTAACCAATGTTATCAGGTCGAGTGTAAAATATTCACTTCAATGTAATGTGATCACACAAAGATACGGAAACATGTCAGTATATGCCAGTGAATTCTAACCTGTCACCTAATGTTAACGCGAAACGGAAGGCTGTGAATCTAAACAATACGATATATTTGAACGAATGCGCCTGTGAACATGGGGGTTACTGTGGTTACATGCGGCTTCCGTTACGAAGTCGGTAGTACGCCGATCTGCGGTGCGAGAGAGTGAGGGAGATATTTTGGTCAGCGCTTAAGGCCTCGATCTCTAGTTTAGTAGTGGTTTCGAAAATATTTTTGTAACGTAAATTAATACATATATCAAAAATTCCTGTGGCAGTTTTAACACTTATATATCATCGTTTGTATATAAATTTTTCTGTTGGAATACACCAAACTGATTTTAAGATTAATGCCCCCGAAATAGTAGGCCTACACATTTTGTTGTGAAAATAAGCCAAAATGAAGCAAAATAATTTTTGCTCGCAAACGGTACATTATTAAAAAAAAAAATGCTCTGGCAAAATTGTGTATCGTATGACTATACACTGTCTCAATTTTTTTCAACGTATTTGGTTAAACAATATTTGAGTTATTTGCAATTTTTTGAAATAAACTATAGATCGTGGCCTTAACATCTCTGTCTTCAGCGCTGGTCAAGAGTGATATGACGTGAGTATGGAGCAGCGCCAGAATGAAAGGCGGGGGAAACGGGAGATCCCCGAGAACACCCGCCAACCAACGGCATTGTCCGGCACAATTCCCACATGCGAAAATCCGGGGACCGACCTCGCCGTAGAATCGAACACGGATCGCTTTGATGGGAGGCGAGAGGTCTGACCATTCGACCACCGCGGCCCCCGGTGCAAGAGGGCTTGGGTTCGAATCCCAGCACGTACCTGGATGTTCGTGTGGTTTTCTACTGCTTAGATAGTTTGTAAGCCATCCGTTACTAAGCCTGACGGCATAAAACCAGAGGACGTAATTGAATTGTCTAAAATAAAATACCGGACTTATTAACTTTTCTTTCCTCCACAGTTATGGTTAGAGAAATCTCTTTTCAGCGAATCCTGGCTTGGAATGTCGGCCGAGCGAGTGATCGATCGAATGCAGATTCAGATTGCGAGCACTGGACGGCGATCAACAGGCAGGCCTGGTGCAGAAATTTAATTTCTCTGCAGGGCGCAGCGAAAATAATGGAAATCTAGTAGCTGTGTCGTGTCGCGCATTTGACTACCAAATTGTAATGGTTGAAGGGGGAGGGGGTGGAGCAATCAGTGACGGAGCAGTGGGGGGCAGACCAACGTACCCGGTTATCCTGCGTCATTTTGGCAAGTGCAACAATAGTCAGGGTGATTTGCAAGTGTTCATTTCACACGAACAATAACGGTTGCCTTAACGCCACTGTGCTGGCATTTACGACATTTCTCTTTGGGTAGAAAATTATTTACATGCCTAATTTGACGTTATTAAAGACACTAGTAAATCGCGAAAATATTTAACATGGTCTACAATAAACTGTACTATTTCAATAGTGACACGTGTGAACAGTTTTCTGTCAAACCACACACGTTCTGTGTTAAAACTGTACATTTCTAATAGGGTCTGTTGAAGAGGGACACAGAGCTTCATATAAACTATAGCTTGAGGTGATGGTATATCGCGAAAATAATTTGTGCCAACATACCCTTGAAAACACTGTAGTTTTATGTTACATGTATGAATGGGTGATATACATCTGACAGAACCTAGCTGGCTTCAGACAAATAATAGACATCAAACATTACAATAGTGGAATTCTTATTGGTTCAGTCAAATAGGTTAACTGCTCCGCCTACAAACGAAAGCCAGTAATCTTTTTATAAGCCGAAGGTGTGCTGAAACCCAGCAAACAGTCAAGTTTTCCCGCCATAAACCATCATCTCTAAGGATAGCCAATATAGATGGAAAACCTTCAGTGTTATACATAGCACGTTGAAGCCTAGAAAACTATCAATATTTCCCGCGATTTACCAGTGGCTCTAGGAATCAATAGAGATCAGAAAAATTCGTTAGTTCACTGACCGGTAGGCTAGTCTCCAAGAATATACGTGTATTCAAGCAACTGTTCATTAGCTGTTCGCTGATACAGTGGTATAGGGCACGTTAAGGTATGTTGTTCTTATTGGCTCAGAGACTTCCAGGGGATGACATATATGTAGGGCCCGGTAGTTTTCGTGAAAATATTTTGCTCCTCTTTGTTTCAGTGTCTTACGTGCACACCTGCACCTCAACTTCATGATTATTTGCAGAGTGTTTTTGTGCAGGGTCATTATTCATTAGACTGTGCCAATCAGTACACGGATAACTGCCACACACCACGTCTGTAATTTGCGTGTTTAACCTCAAGACGCTGGGTGTTAAGGCATCCAATCACTGACCACATAGCAGAGATGCAGGTGCGCACGTAAGTCACTGAAACAAAGTGCTGCAAAAATCTTTTCACGAAAACTACCGGGCCCTACATATATGTCAACGGCCAATTGCTATAGTGACACGAATTTATAGTTGCTGGAATCCTAGTGTGTGCATAAAAGAAAACGCAAATTTTTCCGGTCCCCAGTAATAAAAGATTAGTGGAATAAATAGCTGGGTTAGGATCCGCGCAGGCCGAGTGGTTAGACAACTCGCCTCCGACCAAGGCGATCAGAGTTTGATCCCCGACGGGGTTAGATCCTGGATTATCCCATGTGGGAATCGTGCCCGGACGATATCACAGGTCGGGGAGTTTTCTCGAGGGTCTCCTGTTGTCCCCGCCCCCTCATCATTCCTGCGCCTCTCCATTACAGGACCTCATATCATCTTCCCGGACAAGGATATGCCTACGTGCTGCTAGTATTAAGTCTGCGTCCTGGATGTGATAACCTGACCTGCGGGAATCCTTCCTCATATGGTATTTATTACTGTAGGGTTTTATTTCATGACATCCCTTAAGAGTGTCAGGTAGATAAATAAACGTTGAAGATATCAATTGATTTCTACGCTTTTTTCGAAGCCAATAAGGATAAAATACTCAATGACAATCCTAGATAATGGTATTTGCCAACTTTATGAGTAAATATTCCAAAATTACTCATTCTTTACGCGTGATCTCTTGCGCCGCAGTTAAATGCATGAGGTTCCGGCGTCAGAGATTGTGCCTCAGAAGTTCGTAACACTGGAAACAATTTTGTTTAAAACGTTGGGTAAGACTATTGTCTAGGATTGCTATTGTTTAATTTTCGCAAATTGGCTTCAAGAAACCTACAGTTATATATTAATGATTTTAACGTTGAATTATGTACCACGCCATCTTAGACTGTTTCGTAATAAGCGGAGATGGTTCTATATCGAGAAAATATTTTCTGGTAAGTAACTGCTGCAGGGTTTTTTTTACTAACAAATTATCAGATCACTTATTTCTGATACTGAATAGCTTGTCTGCTGACCAATCACAGGGGTTAATTGTTACTATGGCAGAATTCTAGTTAGCTAATATAATACGGGGTTAGATTTTCATAAAAATTTACCATTTATAATTGTCACTAAAAAATTGTGTTTTGTCGTCGATAAAATATTTACTGTGTTTTGTGTGAAATTTAAGAGTTATTTTAGTGCAAGTCGGTTTTTTAAAAAATGCAAATAAGAAAACTGTTTATTTGTATAAACTATTTCCTGAACTAAGTGTTTAAATATTTTGCATCGTCATTACCGGGACCGTGACTTCACCTGTGACGTCAGCACAGGAAAGGAAGCATTATACAAGCTAAGCGCATGTTGAAACGTAGCAAACAGTCAATTCTCTCGTGATGAAATATCATCTTGAATAATAACAAACCAGTGTTTTTCAGTTAAATTTAGCTCTTTACATCGTCAGAGACTGATAAAGCGTACAAAAATATGGACCGGATTTTAGAGTACAGTGGTGGTAATAGGTAGAGATGATGGTTAGAGGTACGTAAATTTCGCATATACATTCCAGGTCAGGTTGAACGCCAATTATGTATACTTCATTGTCATGTCTGTGACTTGCTGGCGGCTGTTACGAAACGCGTTTGACTACTGCAAGCCAGTAGGAAATAAGGAAATAATACGAAGTGCTATCGCTTGCTACCTGATTGTACGGTTATAAGCCAATATATAATGGGTTGTGGCCAGTGGGTGTATAGGACTGACAAGTCTAGGCTGCTGCCAGATGAATCAGCGAAATTGACGTACCTCTAATAATGGTATATCGCGAATTATTTTTGTGCGAACATACCCTTGACAAAAATGTATTTTCTTGCAACATTTATAATTTGATGACATACTTCTTACACGCCGTAGTTGTCTGCAGACCAATAACATCATCAGATATTACAATATCGGGATTCTTATTGGCTCAGTCAAATAGGATAACAGCTTCAAGTACAAGCTAAAGCCAGTAATCTTCTGGTAAGCTGAACGTGTGTTGAATCCAGCAAACAGTCAAGTTTTCTCGCCATAAACCATCATCTCTAGTAATACGAGATGTCTGCTGGTAGATGACTTAGAAATAATTGAAAATATTTTTAAAAATCCATCTGCCAAAGATTGATTCCCAGAAATAACTTCCGACGTCGTCTTGGATGGACGCGGGTGTATGCAATGAGCAAAAGTAATCTCAGTTTTTCGTCCAAGCGGCTGATGACGTAGCAGGATGAGAAATGCTGGAGGAGCAGAGTTGGGCGAGTATTTTAGGCAACTTTCAATCCTGGAATGGCGTAGCTATGTCACGCAGGGGCGTCGCGCTCACACGCACACACATGTAGTGTCGATCCTGCAGGGACTCGCCTCCCAATCATTGCAGGGGGACGCTCATTCAATTTCGTCACAAATGGCTCGGAGAGGAAGCTCATATCCGCCGGCTATGTACCTTCCAGGATGTTCCTACAGCAGAAAACAACACAAAAGCGGGCGGGAGGAAGGGGAACGTTGTTGGTTGGGAGGGGAAAGGCGGGGCCCCGCAGTGAGCGTTAACGTTTGAACTGCGGCTATCGGAACCATCTTCGGCAAACATTCAGCCGTGCTTCCCCCCTCCCTCTCTTACCCCCTGTCATAGGTTGTTATCCTCGTGCAGTCAACCAGCAGATAGGCTGTGTGCTTGCCGGCTCTCATTATTATTGCAGCCACGAATTATGTCGCGGAAAAGATTACTTTTCACAATATTGTTTCAATAACTTACAATTAGGGACATATTTTTGGTGAAAACATTTCTACACCAGTTCTTTTCTGTGCCTTCCCGCTAGGAACTGGAGGTTTTCGCACAAAGATTTTTGCATCACTTTTTGTGAAATTGCCTCATGTGCATATCTGTAGCTCTAGTTTATGGTTCTTGGTAGAGTAGATGGTACATCGCGAAAATTTGTTGCGCCAACATACCTTTGAAAACACTGCAGTTTCGTGCAACACGTATGATTGGCTGATATACACCTGACACGACGTAGCTGTCTGCATGCCAATGACAGGAATTAAATATTACAATAGCGGTATTCTTATTGGCTCTTTCAAACCGGGTAACAGCCTCACCTACAAACGAAAGACAGTAATCTTCTGGTAAGCTGAACGGGCGTCAAGACCCAGCATACAGTCAAGTTTTCCCACGATAATCCACCACATCCAGTCATTGATTGTGTGTAGAGTCGTTTTCCATTTGACTGTACGAAGCAGGATATGGTTGACTGCAACACCACACGTCTGAGATATGCGGATAGACTTTCAAGACTCTGGGGGTTGAATCATCCAACCAGTGACCTCGGTACAGAGCTGCGAGTGTGCACGTAAGGTATTAAAACAAACAAAGTGGTATACAAATATTACCGCGAAAACTTCGTGCCACTACTTATTGGATATATGTAGCTCTGTTTCCCGGTCATCATCGGATGTTCCTAACCACGGGGGTAGCATAAAGTCGGAATGATGGCGAGGAGAGTGAAGTAAAGAGGGGGAGAGGTAGTCAGCATATTAGCCAGCCGCCATACCCTATAACCACAAAAGTACACATCAAATTGGTATTTTTAAGCTAAGTGTATGTATTACGCTTTTTAATTGATGTTTAGGTTGAAAACTCAGTACTTTAGACCTGTTTATACACCTCCCAATTAGTATTTCCTCACACTTTTAGAGGGCCGCGGTGGCCGAGAGGTCAGACCTTTCTCCTCCCACCAAGGTGACCCGGGTTCGATTCCCGGCGGGGTTGGTCCCCGGATTACAGCATGTGGGAATCGTGCTGGACGATGCCGTTGGTCGGCAGATTTTCTCGGGGATCTCCCGTTTCCCCCGCCCATTCATTCCGGCGCTGCTCCATTCTCACCTCATGTCGCCCCTCACCAGCGCTGAAGACCTCTATGTTGAGCGCTGATCTAAACATCTTCACTCAATTTTTTAATTATTCGACCATATTGTTGATAGTCACGTCAAGCGTTTGTTTAGTTACACCCCTGGCGACATGCTCCATCTGGGTCCTTCTAACATCTTTGTTTCTAGCTACCGCATATCTTAACGTTAAACTTCAGATTACAGACGTGTGGAATCACTCTGATCGGTAATCTCAAATGGGGAACTTTTTTCCACAAAGACGCTCTGCCAGTATAAACAAAAAAAATCTGTTGACGTGCATCATGAGATATTGAAACTAGATGGTACAGTAATATTTTCATGAACATCAGTGGTCCCTACTACATCGGCAGCTGTGCTTCATGGTTATTGGCAGCGTGTCTGTGTGAAGAGCCGTATCTCATTTGACTGCATCAATCAGAACATTTTTATACCAGATGTCAGTGATTTACCAGTAGAAACACAAGACATGTGGCAGTTAAGGCCAATCACTGACCATGAGTCAGAGCTGCAGATGTGTAATTTCCGACAACAGATTCATGGATCTACTAATTAGTACAGCCACGACTTTGTCACGGAGAGATTTTTCCAACAGTTTGTTTCAATGCCTTACGTGAACATCTGCAGCTGTGCTTCATGGTTATTGGCAGCGCGTCTGTGTGAAGAGCCGTATCTCATTTGACTGAGCCAATTACAATAACGTTCCTGCAACACCACACGTCTGTGAATTGCCGGTAGAATCCCAAGGCTCTAGAGAGTTAAAATATCCAATCGCTGACCAGGAAGCAGAACTGCAGATGTGCACAAGGCACGGAAACAAAGTGAGGCAAAATTATTTTTGCGAAAAACCAGGCTATGTATCATTTGACTGCACCTATCAGAATACGGCAATTATGACACCACGCGTTGTGATTTGTCAGTGTAACTTCTAGACAAGCGAGAATTAAACCGGCCAATCACAGACCAGAGCTACACGTGTGCACATAAGGCACTGAAACCCTCGGTGCAAATATATTTTCGCCTTAAATCGTATCTCTACTAACTATATTTATTTCTGCAGTGCATCACACTATTACAACTCGGCTGCGAGATCGCTAATTATGCACCTGGCCAAATTTACGATGCGAAAATATTTAAGAATGTATTTATTTATTTTAGAGCTGTTTTCAACTTCGAAAAATCCTCAAATCATTTTCGTGTTTTATATTTTCTCCTTGCCGAATAATTGTATTTTATAATGTTTTACAGAGGAAGTGTAAAATATATTTACGTTTGTTGAGATTTTTTAGTTTTATGTCAGTAATAAAAAATATTGAATTTAGTAAAAATCTACAACTGGTAATGGTTTTGAGCACATATCCTGGAAAAGCATTGTAAGAAATTGCTAGAAGAGAGTCATACCTTCATACGTTGTCAACAAGTTAGGTTTGCAATGTTGCCTATTGAGAACCAAACGTGCTGACCAGAGACCTGCAACACTAAGGCGAACTCTTGCTTGCCCACCAGTGGTATTTTCGCCCCTAAGCGTAAGGCACGCTGCTGACGTTACTCTTACCCTCAACTGGCACTTTCGAAAGCTCACAAGCCGGATTAGGTTAGGTTGTCGATCACCAGGATTTGAATGAACGCCTGTAATCCTTCTCAGGGTTTGTAAGATGACGGGAACCAAGTAAATATACATATTTTATACGTGGTATATGTTTCGCTTTACGCGACGTTCGCTGTAGATTGTTTACATGTCATTATATTCATATATAAGTAAAGTATTAGCTTCGTACTTGTTTCTTCTTAGGTATTTTGAACGCTTTCATTCAGTTTAAATTATTTGTGTGTGTGTATATATATAAGATGATATCTGGTAAAAAAATTAGGTAAAGTTATATAATACAAATTTTTCATTGGCGCACGTTTTAAGGGTCAAATTTGCGTTTGAAAATTGAATTCGACAACTGAATTTCGTTAATATATCCTAAAGTAATGTAAATGAAAGAATGAATTTCTGGGTGTGATTTATTAGTAATAAAATCTGCAATCTGTGCATATAAGGTGTCGGTTACCTGTCTCCTTCATTACATAGTAGCATAATAGGGTAGTCACGCCGTTTTTCACCATATAATTAGTTACCTTTGCCTTTTATGGTAGTAAATGCCACGATTTGTTGCGAAAAGCACCCCCAATGACCATAAAAGGTAGCCTTGTCGCAACACCCTCAAATCAACCGTTTTCTAGAAAACTGAAAATATAAAATGTGAATACTGACAGGTAGGCAACACGCGGTACACGGGATATTTGAATGAATGCTACGCTAGTTAGTGGTAAAGTGTAGTGTATTTTGAACGCACAATGGTCGTAGAATGCGCAGCTCATAATGTGTATAATAACATCAAAACAGATGCTCGAAAGTCTGGCCATCTTCATTTAAACAGGCATTTAAACACTGCAGTAAGGACAACTGCACAGGCTGGAGAATGTTGGCGTCCTTTCGGCTCACTTCACCGGCTGCTAAAGTGCGTGCCTCGAGTTCTTTCATCGTGTCCACTGGAGTCTCGTAGACTAGACTCTACATGTGACCTTACAGGTGGAAGTCCAGGGGTGACAAATATGGGGAGCGGTCTGGCCACTCGACAGGGCCTCCCTTACCTATCTACTTCTCTGGAAATACTTGGTACTCACGAACAGCTTGGGCATTGTGTTATGTTACCCCATCGTGCTGTAGCAACATGTGGTTACGTATCACAAGTTGTACGTTTTCCAGCAACTCGGGAAGTGTTTATTGTAAGAAGCGCTGGTACAAATAGCATTCAACACGTGCTGGTAACATGTATGGTCCTACTAACTAAGTGATCATGGACTATGCCAGCCCACGTGTTGACGGAAAACCTTTCTTGGTGAAATGTTACGACCGTCACATGTGGGTTTTCGTCCGCATACACATGGTTGTTGTAATAACATTGGCGTGTGCTTCGTCTGTAAACAGAACACACGTAGAAAAGTCAGCCTCACATGTTGCCTTCTGCAGAAGCCATGTGCAGAACTCATATCTGGGAGGAAAGTCAGGTGGTTGTAATGCTCGCTGTTGACGTGGGTGGTAGGGTCGAAGCTGCCGCTCATACAACACATTCCACACCGTCACATGAGATGTATACAATGTACTTACGTGCGATGCACGAGTGCTGGTTGATGGTTCATCCTCGACTCTGCTCGGAACAGTTTCTTCAAAGCTTCGTCGCCTGTTCACCACTGTTGCGAAACATTGGCAGGAGACTTCCAGTATCTCGCAGACGATGGACGATTCTTGCAAACATTGTATGCGCTGTTTGGATATCTTGCGCGATACATTCGTACAACTAATCTTCCACTGCTCTTTGCTTCACCATAAATCAAGACCATGTCAGTCAGTTCCACTTGTGTTATACCTATCCACTGTCATTGCGCTACTGAAGTGTGGGTCTAGTTTAGACCCGTTCATCTGGTGACTGAAGTTCTTTAGTAGCCACCACCGGGAGTGGTTCGGCTTTTTGGTTTCTATGTCGGGAATTCTGCACGTTACGTGTTTGTGATGTTCTGGAAGTTTCTAGAGTTTAATAGACTGTCTTGTTACTGGATATTGATTCCAATTGTTGAATTGCGTTTTATAGTATTGATCATTGATATTGGCCGTGAGCGAAAGCTGTACGCCATTCATAACCAAAAAAATCTTGTGACTCGGTGAGGCCATGAATCACGTATGCTCACATTTCTTACGGGACAATCGTTTTGTATGGGAACGAGACAGCAACAAGTTCACCTCGCAAACATCTCCGGTTGCCTAACAGTAAGGCGGCAAACAGTTTCTGCACGAAAGTAATGTTAATGTGGGCCAGCAAAAATCATTGACTGTCGTTTACAAGCACTTTGTCATGCAAATTGCTACAAACTCGTTTTCATTTTAATGTCATTACACATAACTTGTGCTGTTCTTGAGGGTGTGTAATACCACAAAGCACTACGTAGGTTATTCACGAATAACGTAGCATTAACAAACAAACTTGATTATGCACCCCTGATGTCGTTATTCAATAAACATCGGTTAATTAATCTCACATACTTTCATTAACACGCTTATATATAAATAGAGAGATTAAAAAAAGAAATAAGTGAAACTTAATTAAAGTGTTCCATATTTTGAAGAAACAGGCACGAAGATAATACTTTACTTAACTATAAATAAAATAACACGTAAACCTTGTACAGCGGACGTCACATTTGGCAAAATATATAACAAGTATAAAATATGTGCATTTATAACACCGTGAGTGTGTGTGTATTTCAAATCGCCTCGCTATATATTGTTTAACGTGATCCAGAACATTGTTGAGTAAATATAAATAAATATCGAACTAGAAGGATGCCAGAGGACAACGGTATCACACGCAGAATGTATATGTAACTATATGGAGCTGAGGTCCTACAGATGAGAGGTGCCGGATCGAGAATGGGAAGGGAAAACCGGAGATCCTCGAGAAAACCCGCCGATCAGTGGCATTGTCCGGCAAGATTCCCACAAGCGAATAACCGGGAAATACTGATAAATATTTATGAAGCAGATTGTTTCAATGTTTTACGTGCACATCGGCGTTTCTGCTTCGTGGTCAGCGATTGGACACTTTTAATTCCCGACGTCTTGGGGATTGGACATAACACTCACAGGCATGTGATGTCACAGTAGCCTCGCCCTGATTGGCAGACTGGAAGAAGAAATGTCTCTGCACACACACACACACATACACACACAAACACACACACTGTCAGCAACCAATGAAGCATAGCTACACCTGTAGCTGCATTGAACAAATATCGTGCGACAATTTTTTTTTCGCTTATATTTCTGGTCCTTCTCATAGTTGATGAGTAATGTAATAAATATATTCATGATAAGACCTCTGATGTATAGATTAAAAGAGTAGGATCGTTGGGTTCAATAAACTCTGCAAGAATTTAAAAATTTAACGAAACACGCTTGAATAATACCCACATACAGGAAACTCCCGATTATCCGTGTTAATTGGTGCTGCGCCATGCACGGATGATCGGGAAACCCGGATAGCTCGAAAATAGCACATCTGTTAATATAAAATTTAAAAAAAATTACATTTAATTAACTCAAATACCATGATGAGTAATGGTTTTACCTATGAATAACGTATTTCACAATTTTCACCAAAATAAATAAAAGTATGTCTGGGGTGCACGGTAAAAACAAGAAAAAATGATGTTGAAATTTCGTTAATCCACTCTTGCGCGCAAGAGTTCACAAACTTGGGTTCCGAAATATTATTTTTACAAAAATGTTTGTTTATACAGTGTTCCACATACAGAAAGCCACACGGATAATCCAATAACCCGTTAATCGGGGCACGGATAATCGGGAGTTTACTGTTTTAACTTAATTGCCAATGTTATACTGATCACAAATATGTCCTTGCACAAGAAACACAGTAAAAATATTTGTGTAGTTAGAAGTTGTCATACTAGGAAATGCTCAAGACTTCGTGCGACTGTAGAGAAAATGCAGGACAGAAGGGAGTGTATGCTCCATTTGACGAGAGTGCACGGACCGAGGGCGCATGATGTCCGCCCTAAGGGCAGGGCGAACTACCGGCGGAAGCTAGGACAGGGAAAAAATAACATTTTCGACGGGCGAGCAGGAATTTCCTCATTAACGTCTCATTCAGCCAGCTTCGAGGCTCGCGATGCAATCAAGGCAATTTTCGTCCCAGCGCGCTTCCAGCCTGGACCATGGACTTTGCAGGGGTGTGAGGGTGGTAGGATGGGGGTAGGAGGGGGGTAGGACCTCCTCGTCGACAACCTTCCCTTACCTCGTGGGTCTGAAATATCAAGCTACTGGCCCGTCAAGGTAACAATTTATGAGACGTGCCGAGAAGTAAACCCTGTCGTACAGAGAATGCCTAATGAACATACACCACGAATTTTCAAACCTCCTTAACGCTACCGGTTCCGAAATTAGCTGTTTTCGAGAAAATTATTTTTTCAAGCGCATTCGAGAGCTGAATACCGTGAAATTGCTCAATAACTTTGCTGTAAATTCTTTTAACTATGTAATGTAATTTTTCGAGAAAATTTCACAAGTATTTTAGCCAACGTTTTAATTAAACGGGAATTTCGTTAATGGACTAATTAGCTAATTGTCTCGACAAAATTAAAAGTACGTAGAAGAAACAAGTTATAACAAATTTACAAAGCAATGTTATGACATCGGCTCCGGTTTATGTTTTAGAAAATAATTATCGTCAAAAATGAAGAAACTCGGGCCCAAGACAGCCTGGAGTACGTATAAACGGATGGCAATTAACATCTTTGTAAGATGCACTGTTTTTCAGTAAAACCTTCTCTACATACACACAAACTATACGTTATCCTTAGGCAAAGTCGCCTCTTCTGTTGAAATTATTCATTGTAACTATTAAGTAGATTATGTGACGAATATCCTGAAAGGCCTCTTTATAGAAGCATTTCATTTTACTATTGGGTGTGTATTACTAGACGGAAATTATACTAGGAGTTTAGTTTTCACTACATCATAAGAGTCAGTTAATGACATAAATATGTTAATTAGCTTGATTATTTTATAGTTACGCTTTAATATTTCGTATATAATGTGCTAATGTACGCTATAAATGGTTATGTCCCAAATTGAATATTTTCAAATAAACCTTGATAAATTGTGAATAAGGAAGAAATAAAGAAAAGTTTTGCGTGAAAGTAGCCTCTTAAGGAGGAGAGCTAAGGAGCCTCTTACGGAGGAGAGCTAGATGCTAAATTTAATTCATCGATTTTCTGCAATAACTTCTGTTTTAAAATATGATTGGTAACTGTTGAAGCATAGGAGACATTAGTAACGAATTTTAGAGATCATAATAGTGTTACATGTTCATCTTATATTGTACTAGTAAGTATTCTTGAAAATCAACCTATAATTTCCTTGCAATGATTCTGCTTGACAAATTAAATTAAAGTTTTCATCATATCCTTTGTCTTGTCAAAGAGAAAATTTTAGTAGTAAAACTTGAATAAATGTTATGTCTCGAAAACTGAACAATAAAGAAAATTATCTAATACTCCCCTTAATGTCACGTTCAAACATGTAGCCAGTCGAGCATTGTGTTCCTAGGTGTGTTGTGGCATGTCACATATGTGAGCAAGGTCTCCAGTAGTTTCCAAGCACTGATCGTCTAGAATAACATGAGTATTACGGAAACACAATTTAAAATAATTATTTTCACATTATCGCAGTGGCTTCCTTGACTACAAAGTAGACAAACACTTAAACTTTGCTAAACACACAGTGGACGGCGAGTCTAATCCGGTGTGACTCTTAATTGTTTAGCTTAGACGTCAATTTAATCTGGACAAAGGCTGCTCATATTGCCACGGTATCTGAGGTTCCCTTGAAACTAGTCATACATCTACGTTGTTAACCGCGGGCTGTTATGTCATTGAACGCATAATCCTATTTCCGTTACGTCAGCCACCGGCAACGAGCCCCTTATATGAAGAGCAAGTACACATGATCCTACTTATGTACTCTCCCCAAGGCCAATGTAACGCCGATCTCAGAACTATAGTTTATTAGTTATTTCTCTTCTACCAATCAGGTCCTCATAGGAAACATATCGCGTAGTGGAGACCAGTGTTTGGATGGGAATAAATCTGAAGTAACTTCGTGGTCGTTTCCAGTTGTATAATGACTCTTACTGAGGACATATGCGAATGATTGGTGAATATGGCTCCAGTAATATTATAACAAATAACAATACATTCAATTTGTTTAGTGAGGTAGTCTCGCTTGTTGCCCGCCAAAATGCTGTGCCCTCTTGTTATCCTCAAATGATATAAATTATTTTGAATTGTTTGAATTTGTCATATTGGTTCCCATATGCCACTAATTTTTATTTTTTGTCAACAGTTTCATATTTATCTTTATAATACACAAAATTGTCTCAATTGCTTCAGAATAGTTTACATTGTTGATTTTATATTTAGAAGTTATTATGTACGAAAATTTTTAACTGCGTCATATATTGTATTGTTTTTAACAAACTCAATGCCTCAAATTTTTAACTTGTAAGAGGTATACAGAATGCTTGACAAAATAAATAAAAAATGTTGTCCGTGACACTCTAATCTGCCATTAGTCTCTCGCTAGCTACCAGCAATGTAAATTACCGCTGTTGTTTACATAGGTTCTCTTTCCACTGTGAATCCTAAAGAATAAGTTAACGTCCGCTATAGAATTGCATTCATTCTATGTCATATTTTAGAAGGTTTTGAAACGTTTTACGACAAGGGTAAAGTTTGTCACTGATATGGCTTATATGTTCTCGTGTAATAAAAACGTTCGTTAACACTGTAATTCAGCCTGCAGTTAACGGGAATTCCTTCTTGTAAAAATTATGCCTGCATTCAGCAGATCTTCAATCGAGTCGCTTCTATTCACTGGAAGTTCATAAGAACACATAATTATTCCTTAGTGCCAAGTAAACAAAAGTAGCGAGGACTATTGTGAAAACGACTAATTATTATCTTTATTACTACCATCTGTGACGTCATGTGTTAGTCCGGTTTTACAACGTCGAAGTGATAATCGTGTAAACTAACACCGTGACTTTGTAAAACGAAACCTCTAAGTATCGTATTACTGTAGGATATTTTTTGCCTGGGTGAATAAAAGTAATGTTCAATACTTTGAATCCAGCCTTAGTAAAATTAAAGAATTGGATTTTAAAAATGAGATTAAGATATAAACTGTAAAACACATACGTTTCTTTTGCTGTTTCATCATAATGTTAAGTAATTTTCGCTTCTATGATATTAGCTTAATTATAAGCTATGGTGACAAAAATAACGAGGGGAAAAATTGCTCTGAGACTGTGAAAATTGCAAAATTTACACTTTTGAAACCATAACTTGTATAGTTATTTGTATGCCATAATACTTAGAAAGGTCTTTCAAACACAAAACTTAGACACGTTAGCGACGACTCAGTCAAATTAATATTTTGGAGCATTTGTTTGACCTACTCTCTGTCTTTACGTTTCATTCCGCTTAGTAACACTTGCCGATCAAGTGACGAAGATCAACTTTCATCGTTAACAGATAACTTAGGGGTTGATTTTTGTTATAATTTGTTAAAGTACTGTATCTCGTGGTTTATAAATTTTTTGGAAAACTACTCTTATATTACAAAGATGCAACAGAAAACTTAAACTATTTGTAACGCTCACTTTTAAAATTACTACAGGGAAGCAATTTTGTTTTTTCCTCCTCATTACAAGTAAACTACGTTATCACATGTTCAAATGGGAAATCTGTAATAAATATACATTAATTTTCAATGTAAGGCAAAATTAATAGAATTCGAGTTCCACGGGAAATTTTTGAAATTATTGTGCTGCCGTTAGAGAAATGTTTTTTAAATTTAAAAAAAAAATATATGGGCCAGTAATGCTTTAGTAATATTTCTGAAAACATTTCAAGTGGAACATTTTATTGTTGAAACATATTTATTTGAAGTTAGTAAGTAATATATGTTATTGATTTCCCTTTTAATAACAGAAGCGGCAAGTGTGATATAGGTTAAACTGACCGTACACCGTGGTATACCGAGATAAACCACTTTGCGGGCTTCACAAAACTCGGAAGGCTCTGTACGCCGAGTTCACCATATTACCAACACAAAGCAGGCAAATTTCTGTTACTAAAGTTCGAAGACTTTGTATCACGATATAAGGTAACTCCTGGTAAGTTGCAACAATTAAGTAATTTTAAAGTCGTTATGTTTTGATAAATGTGCAAAATATATTACGATAGGATACTATTATCGAAGTTCATTTGTGTAAATCTGTACTGAGCTGTAAGTTTCTTCAAAAACAAGTTTAAATAGTAATATATGCTACGTAAAAAACCGTATGACTGGCATCATGCTAATGCCACTCAATTAACATAGAGTAAACACATGTCATTGGATTCAGCTTCAGTTTAACTGACACGTCAACTTTCAGCAAATAATAACTAAGCAATAATGTAAGTTACGTATTCTGTCTTCCTGTTTTGTTTTATTACTGGCTGATCACAAAGGCAGCAGCAAATATATAAACAGTTGTCACACGATAATATGCTAGACAGTACAACTTTTACTGTAGGTTATTAATTAACTTGCAACATTTTTATGTCCCTAGAAATTAAATGTCTAATATCATGGTGGATATTTTGCTTTTTTCTACAGGGTTATCAAAAGGGTATAACTTCAGCGAGTAATATTATATTATTAACTGCGTACTGATACCATCTTTATTAGCTTCGATTAATTTGATTTCTGTAGTTACATAAATAGTGAAGCTTAACTTCTAGGTGCAACTAAGCAAAATCTTTAAGAATAAATTTTATTGGGTGAAAATCACTATCGTATATAATTGTACTATACAGTGTCATATTCTGTGATATTATATGTGGCCATCTGCTGGACGGTCAGTCTGTGATATACTGTTGTTATGTAATGTTTACTGCTGGCTGTTGGCAATAGCAATGAGACTCAACCAAAAAAAAAAACTTCTAGTTCGGCCGACTAGCTTCATACCACTTCTACGTGAAACTTCAAATAGAAATACACACAACCCTAAATTTAAATAACAACTCACAGATGTTGAAAAATGGCATGATGTTTAATATCACAGTTTCTCTCAGGGAAGGATCGATGGATACGGGACCAATTTTGCAATGCTAATCTATTGAATTTGCATGGTGAGTAACGACATATAATGAATAAGAAAATGGCTAAGGGAAAGTACAATGTAACCAATGCAATAATAAATAATTGCAAAAAAACTATGGGAAGAAAAACAAATAAAATATCAAATAATACAGCTACTGAAGCCTTCTACCCACTAACTACCATAGACATTCTGCTACAGAGTCAGACTTCAGCACAGTCTAATAAAGTGTTAGTACACTTTACATTTAACTAAAACCATGCTGACTGACCCTGCCTCAGTACTAAACTGGCAACGATACCGATATATCTTCTAGTAGGCCAGCGACGTGGACTACAACCTCCAGGATTGTGAGCCAGATGTCGTCTCACTGTCCTCCCTCTGTGGCAGTAATATCGGCGTCCCTGGGCAACGTCACGGCCTCGTGCGACACCAAGGCACACGTCCGTCTCCTCCGGCGATCCAACCAGAACTCTCCCCACATAGCTAGCTAAACTGTCTTACTATGTCAGGCTTCACGCTCCTCTGTGGCACAAGGAATACACTTCTTATATCACAGAATAATACACACATCCTTCCCTGCACTTAGTCTGTACATAAAATATCATACTTAAATATATATATTAACATTAATTCAGCTCATAAAACTACCAAATAAACAATAAATACGTATTTTTAAGATATTAATATCTGCAATATATAAATTACATGCAAAATGTATATACTACCACAGTTTGAACAATGTTCTCAGCAAATATGTATTAACAATTTTTTGTTGCTGAACGAGCTAAAAAATGTCACGTCTTACAGATAACGTAGCAGTTTTCGTACGAAGTATATGTGCGCAAACTTTGTCAACAAGACATTGTCGAAAATTTTGTTTATTTAAGTAAACTCTTTTCAAACCTTGCACGTTCTGTCCTCCAGGACATTCAATATAAGAAACACAAATACAGACACCAATTATTGCAAGAATCCAGAGGAAACAAATGTAATTAAATATTTTTTAACGTTCTTAAATAAAAAATTATACTTTATGCGTCAGGCAATCATTGTACGATGAATAGTGGTTCTGTTCTTCGCAATTTATTCATCATAATTTAGTGTAATATACGTGTTAAAAAGTGCCGTGACTTAGAGTATGGCTGAGTTATTTGTATAACCGTAAATTTGTTTTAAAAGATTATTTAAAAGTTAATATTAAAAAATTTAATTTTATATTACATATATTATATAATAAAATGAATGATTTGTTACGGTCCGTGCAATATTTTCTACAATTCCTCCGCGATAATCGAATTGCATGTCGACGAATTATAAGTTATATTACCTTCGGAACTAATCAAAAGTTCTGACTGACTTCCAAATAAAGTAAAAAGAAGTGTCTTTAAAATATACTCGTTTTCATTTTAATGACATCTCATCTCTACCTCACGAATATTTTCAAAGTGAAGACGAAGTACAAGCAGATAAGCAGATAGAGAGAAATATAATTTTACGCCGAGCACCTTTTTAGATTATTTCGATCTTTTTATATCCATACTCACTTGCAGTTTTATTACATTCTTACAATGAATGTGACTATCCATGTTTCTAAACCACTAAAATTTTTGTTTCTACATTTTTATCTGCTTCATTATTTTATTTTATGTGTAGATGTGTCAAATAAAGTAATAAACTATTTATTGTAAATATGTTCTTAGGACAGATGTTATTAAAATTTTTCGTATCCAAAATGTGTTGTTCCAGTTTTTTACCCATTACACTAAGAAAATTTCATTCTTCAAATACTCGGTCAATTTATGAATTATTTAATTTGAAAATAGTATAATTTTGGGATAAACTCCCAGATTAAAAATTTATTGATTGTTCATTAATTGATGCTCTAATTTACACTGCGTGGTTAAGCACCAATTAAAACGAAAAATTGTTTTCACCATAACTGTTTGTGTTAATTACGCACATACACACACACAATTACAATGAAAATCAAACTGAATTACGTCGCAACTGTCAAAATACAATTGATAAAAAGAAAATGTGTCTTATCTAATTGTGGTTCAACATCTTCTACCATACCTGGCTGATTTGGGTCACGTTAAATACAAGGTCGTAGATTGTAAAATTTTAGTTTTTAAAATGGCCTTTACATTTAAAACAAAACCAAAGTGTTACTGAATAATTAAGAGTAAATGAAAGAAACGTTTAAATTATTTTTTAACACTTAAGACGAATATATATACATAAGTTTCTGCCAATTCCGACAAAAATCAAAGCTCTAAAACGTGATACTGATACAACAATTTGATTTAGCGACGAGCTAATAAATGCGCATACTACCTCGAAGCGTTAAATGTAATTCTTAATCGCGTATTTCGTGTCTGCGGCACATTCCCGCTTGCTAGAAACTTCATATATGGTAGTTCCAAACACACCCTGTCTGTGTTCGCATCTTCTGCTAATGAACCAACATTCATATTCAGTTTTGATTACTTATTTTACGAGCTTCTGTAGCTAAGAGCCAGTTCATTTATTGTTTCGCTTTTGATAGTGTGCCATAACGATAGTTAATTGTAAACGGTGTACTCGGAAGAATACAACTGTATCAGTACAATAAACTATAATGAACTGATTGTGCGTGTACAGTCCCACCGAAAAATATGTTCACTCTGGCGTGTCTCCTTCTCCTCTACACCGCTGCCATTTATATATATATTATTTTGTATACGATACTATTGTGTACTGTGGTGTGTGTTCGGATAGCACTCCCAATATAGACAGTTAGGAACACACCTACTGAGTTCATATACTAATAATATATTTCTGGTTTAAACACAACCAACCAATGTCAGTGTCTGATTCAAAGCAAAATATGAAAAAATTCAAATTCTTTCAATGTTCTTGTCCAAGAGTTGAAATTGGCAAATAAAGCTATTTTAGTATCTCAGGGTTAAAATAAAATGTATAAATTTAAAATGTTCAGTTTTCCTCGAATAGTAATGTTCATTACACATTATCTCTTCACAGGGTACTTTTGAGTGGAGGTGTCAGTGTTCAACTCCTCAGCATATTTGTAAAATATATTTAATTCAACTTTGCGCCAGGAATTTATTTTTTAAAAAATTCACAGTATTTCGTTTTACTTAATAATGTTTCAGTTACAGTAACTGAGGTAGCTGCTAATAGGTGACTTACACATTAACTGGTGTTTAAAGTTAGGTTAGTCAAGATGGCTTCCTGTTACGCTCCTGTAGTCAACCTCAAATTTCTAAAGTTTCTGTTTCAAAATAAAAGTGCCTTAAGTAGGCCTACACTTGTACGACTGACATATTCTTAGTGCTCAATAACTGCACTACAGGTTGTGACTTCATTTACGAACTTTACACACTGTTAAACTTTTATTATTTATATTTTTAAATTGTCACATCACAAATATCTGCAGCATCTTCATTAGATGATGGACCAAGCAGGAAGCATCCCTGCAATTAGCTCGTGTGCCCGCTAACATCGGCGGTAACAAACCAACCAATCAGATAAACCTGCACTTCTCCGTCCACAACCTAAGATATCATATGAACGACCGTGCATCACCTTGCGTTGACAGATCAAGGTCATCCAAGCTGTCAAAACAAGGACGCGCGCCGGTAAAGATATGATAATCTCCGTCGCCATTACATCTTTGCTTCCCTCGCCAAACAAATACGTTGCATATTTAAACAAAACAACAGTTTACATTGTCTTTCAAACGAAAAATATGCATACATTTATACGTTAAAATATCTGTAAAGTTTTAACATTTTCAAAATAACACGTTACACCCAAACATAAACAAACTCGGCGTCGCATATGAGCGCAAAAACGTCTAACGTGTAGACAATTCGTTATACGGATTTATTTCATAATACTTTCGTTGTTAAAGTTTATAACTGTGAAATTAACACTCAGAATCATGAAAAAATGATGGAAAATAAAATAAATACCCCTCATTATTTACAAATAATAAAATAAACGAAACTAGTTATCTATAGTTTACAAACGAAGTTGTTTACAAACATCACTATTTTTTCAAATTAAGTGTCTCGCTTATTACCTTGTATTTATATGTATGTTAAATGTCTAAAGTAAATAAACAAATATATATTCTATAGATCCGCTTTATCACTACCAGCAACTATCGATTCCACCGAATCAAGGAGTTAAGTATTTATTTTTGCAGTTGTAGTTATGAATTTGAGAAGTCTTCAAACCAACAGTTCACCCAATGTTAACTCCCTAGCAAACTGTTCTTATGTAAAACTTCTTAGCCTGTAATTAATTTAAGCAAGTTATGGTTTAAGGTTAAAAAATTTACATTCTAAATGTTAACGAATTAAATTATTTAATGTGAAATTCACCTGAAATTATGATTTTATTTAAACTTCAAATGCTGCATAAATTCGTATTCAAATATATTTTAAAAATACTGTAATAGTATAAACCTGTCACCATCCTTGATTCATTACTTTCCTGAAACTTTTATTTCACAAAAAAATTTGTATGTTTACTAGATTCGGCGTAAGATACGATTGGGTTGAAAGTTAATTTTTTGTCAAATAAAGTAGCCGACGTTTATTAATTTAGTTTGTAAAGTCACAGAATATGTATTTTGGAAAATGTTATTTCTTCAGTTCTACAAGCCTAATTAATCAAAGAATTTAATTGATGTTACATTTAAACTGATAAACAAATTATGGTCTACTCTCTGTCATAGCGTCACGTAGTACATAAAATTATGTGAATTAAAATTGCAACAGAAATTAAAATATTCCCAAATAGCGTCCGGTATATTACTCTGAAAAGTTTCAGTAACGATGTACATCTTATTATCAGTTGTTTCAAACAACACGTTTGGTGCAGGGAACTGTACCTTTAGCACCGACGTGTTGGTTATTAATTAGTAAAAAAGAAAGCTGTGTTGCTATTATTGGGCTGTTTAAGTAAAATAATACATGTAATGGTTTAAGTTATAAATGGGAGATCTCATTTTTTAACGATATCAGACGCTAGTTTGCTTTGAAGTATAGCTAGGACCATAAATTATTTGATATAAATATCCTCTTTATTGTGCCCAGTGACAATTCAAGTGGTAAGAGATATTTGTAGATATTGTGAAGATATTATATTGTGCCATTACATGATACAGAAGAAAACATTTTACGTCAATATTAGATTATTAAAACATTACTTTATGCATATTTTCGGCTGTAAGAATAATAATTTTTATTTAAAATCTGATCTCCATTTTTTTCCATATTGTAAAAGTTAATGCTAAATGTCCCTTGAAGCCACTGACGGAGAAAGTAACAAATTAAAAAAAACGAGATATTAATTCAACTGCTGCGAAGTAATATATTGAAGTCGATGAAACATTAAATTTCATGATAACTAGCAATTGCCGTGACTTCGTTCGCTCAGTTTTCAATTTTACGCGTTAATATATTATTACAAATGACAATTTTTTTAAAACTGAACAAAAATTATATGATATTTTATATAAACTTTTCGGCACATATACTTTCATTTAAGTTAGTGTATTAACACTGATAATACGAATAAAATTTATATATAACGGAATAAAATTTGTTAACTTTCCAAAAATATTTTTGCAACAGATAATTTTTGAAATTTTTACGTGGAGCAACAAAATAATGATTTACTAGTGTTGTTCGGCATTTCTTGGGAGAAAATCAGTAATGCGAATAAAATATGTTAGACGTGTTACAAAGGATCATTAAGTAAAGATTTAGAAACATTTTGGGTAACCCCTTCTCCCCCTCCCCTTTACAAAGTTTGGTCTTCTCATTATATATATGCGTATATAGTCATAAACCTTCACCGGCAAACGCAGAACCACTCGGTAAAGTTCCTTCGCAATCTACTTAATTGAATGGTAACGCATACATTACATTCAATTATATATATATATATTAAACCTTAAATACAGGCGAAAATGTAACATTTTCCCAAGTAAACTGTTTCACACAACGATCACAATGTATTATTCTTAGTGTATATGTAGTAAGATTATATTTATTTTTATTTTTATTTAAATTAATATTCTCGTAATTGCGGTAATTAATTTGGAAAATGTATTGTCAATCATATCATATCCTACATTTAACATGTAATAAATGAATAAATTATGCAAGATATATGATCCTACTCAGAAGAGCTTATGTTATAAAAATGTTACTGAAGA
Source organism: Medauroidea extradentata (assembly GCA_003012365.1). Classification (NCBI taxonomy): domain Eukaryota; kingdom Metazoa; phylum Arthropoda; class Insecta; order Phasmatodea; family Phasmatidae; genus Medauroidea; species Medauroidea extradentata. Next base: position 46,888 of record PNEQ01052058.1, read on the forward strand.
TCATTGTAACTGCATTTGAATGCAAATGAGTCTAACAACGGATTTTAGCAGACGTCAAGGTTAACAACAAATACACTTCAGAGAGAGAGGATGACGTAACGATTGCAGAGACACGTTGTGGAGTAGACTGCGGGGTTTTCTCAGGGTTCTTCCTGGCCAGTGCTGTGACATATCCATGGGACGGATGTGAAGATAAGACTATTAAAATGCAACATTAAAATTTTGTATGAGAAATTTTGGAGTAAGAGGCACTTCAATGGATAATAAAAGTAATTAATGAGTCTAGCATAATTAAGTATATGCTGCTGTTGAAAAGAAAATTGTAATATTTTACTCAAAGAGATTTCAAAAATTGTTTCTCAACTATAATTACTAGTTGTACATAAATTGTAACGATTATTTTGTGCAAAAATGGGTTTAGTGTACTTATTTGTGTATTCAGTTTTGTAAACAATTTAAAAGAATATTATGGTAGTTTATTCGAATAAGTTGAAACGTTTGACTCCTTCCGAACTTGACTAAGCCTACATAGTACGACAGTATAACTGAAAGTTGAATAACTGGCGCCTTGATTGCGCTGTCTGCAAGAACGTCATATGGCCAATAATGTTTCACGTACCACGGTATTATTTTTGTAGTCGTATTATAGCACATTAGAAGTGAATAAAATACAAACTTGCTGTTATTTAGACAGAATTTCTTGTCTACCTCTTTGAAGTTTGCAAGTGTAATCATAAACTGTACGCATTAAAAACATATATTGACATGTTTAGCTTTTACAGTCTTTGAATATTTCAGTAACCTCGCGGGAAACGCTCGTAGCGAGGCCGTTAATCTCAGAGTCTAGAAGCGGTCTCGTCGAAAGTAACGCAGTAATAGTAACGTAGTAATAAATTATGTCTGAGAATTCTCTACCGAGGACTTGAATCACCGGATGAGAAGAAAAATATACAGTTGGCATACAAAATAAAGTCTTAACTGAGTGGTTTGCATAGCTAGTCAGTCGACACTATACGTCACGTGAACTATGAACCGTGGTTATCTCAGTGGTTAGAGCGCTCGCCTCCCAACAAGGTGATCCGACGTGGTTGGTCCAAGAGTGTTTGCATGTGGGAATCGGGCCTGACGATGCCACTGGCAGGCAGGTGTTCTCTGAGATCTCCCGTTCCCTTCATAATTATAATTCCTGTGCCTCTCCAGTGCAGAACCTTATTTCACATCATCTTACCAGACCAGCAGATGCATACATGCGCCTAGTCATAAATCTGCATCCAAGGTGCGCTACATTGAGTATCCTCCTGGCATTAAGTTTATTTTATTTTATTGGAACTGTACTATATTTATACTAAAGCGTTTCCTCAAAGAATAGGTGAGTGAGTGAGAGATTTTGGTCAGCGCTTAACAACGAGGTCTTCAGCGCTGGTGAGGGGTGACATGAGGTGAGCATGGAGCAGCACAGGAACGGGAGATCCCCGAGAAAACCCGCTGACCAACGTCATCGTCCAGCACGATTCTCACATGCGAAAATCCGGGGGTCGACCCCGCCAGGAATCGAACCGGCTCGCCTTGGTGGGAGGCGAGAGGTTTGACCCCTCGGCCACCGTGGCCTCAAATAATAGGTGTATCAACTGTGGTCAAAATATTGTTAGCAAACATTCTCACAAGAGTTACTTCTATTATTGCAATAAGGCAGAATCACAATCAACTAAGGATGCTGTCTGCATGTTACATGGAGCAGCAATGTTAATATTAATTACTTCTTAATACATGAATTTTTAAGAACTCTTCCAAAATCTCGTAAGAACTTTGATGTATGATACTTTTCTGTGAGAGAGTTATCTTTAATCCCTTAAGATATTTTGCCGAGATATCTCGGGTTGTAAATTAGTAGAAAAAATAAATAAAAAATTGGAAAAAGTTAAATTTTTTTCTTAATTTTATTGAGATATTTATTTTCATTACCTAAAAACACATATTCGTTGTTAAGTTCGTTTAAAAACCTTGAATATTCTTTGGAACACTGTAAATACTTACACTGAAAAGGTTTTAAGGTCATAGTACATTTAACTCCGTGGCTGCTACACGTGCCGCACAGTAAGTTCAACACTTTACTAATGCAACTGTTACAACATTTGTATTTAGATTTTAGATTTAGTTTATTGCATCCTTAGATCTTTTTTTGTGTACATTTTTGCACAAAGATATCGGACAAGTCATATTTACAATATACAAACAAATTATACAGTATTTCAGAATAGAACAACAACAGGTAATATATTTATATTATGTAACTCCAGTATGCTAAAGGTACAACTTTCTATGACATTTGTCGAAATGTGCATTTATAAAAGTTCAAACTCATGTTGCTGTACCTGTAGTTTGGAATACAGAGCCCTTAAATACATATATATATATATATATATCTCAAGTCAAATATTGCCTCCACAGGAGACACAAACAGAAGTAGCCTTTGTATGTTAGGTTTAGATATGTCAACGATTTATATGTTTCCAATGGTTTGGCATACTTCGCCGCGAGCCATCTTCAGGAATATTTTACACTGTTAAGCTAGTTAGATATTTGTATTGCTGACATAATGTACTCTTCTAGTCTCTAGGACGATTCTTCCTTGTTTGTTTGGGTTCTTCGGCCAGTAACAAATTAGCTTGCAACTGATTGTATGTTGGAAGTCTGCTAGTACTGTTACTCAGTAAAACTGATTTTGTTTACATCGAGTATAAACTTGTATTCAGGTATGTTACGATTTCCGTACAAAAGGTCATGTTTTACAGAAAAAAAAACAAAGCACACATTCAGTTGTCATTATTAAGTTTATTGTTTGAAAACTTTATTGAGGACAATTTTATTTACTTTGCCACAAAGACAGAAAACAAATATTTTCACCAAAAGCTTGATTAAAACTAACTGCATTTTTTTGTCTTAATGATTACAGATAAACTACTTTAATAATAACACAATGATTTGTCATAGTTACTGTATAATTTAAACATAATTATCTTTGGGGCATTGCCGCTTTGCATTTGCTCATATTTAAATTAAATTTGTGTTTGCTGTATCAACATCTGTGTTCTGACAAAGACGTTTGTAATTGATACCCCCGCACCAATGTTTCGAGTCGATATTGAAAAGACTTGTCACTGATTTATTTTAGTTTTGACTCTACCCACTGTTCGTAGTGTTAATGTTTTCCAAGATCTCTTGAGTGTGTCTTATTGTTGTCAATGCAAAATAACCGTTATCGGTTATTTTAATGACCCCGTCAAAGTCTATGTTGTGTTTTGTCTATATTTACTGTTTTACTTTAGCTCAGTGTTGGTTTTAAAATGTGTAAAACCTGATGTGTTCGTTTATTCCGTTGGACGTTTTCGTGCCACAATGAAGTAGCAAAATAAGAAAATTAGCCATTAGTGAATTAAGTCATTGTGATTGTAGCTATTTACTTTGATTTCAACAAAAAACATTCAGTTTTATTTCCCTGCTTTGTAGTTTGTTTATCAGTAAAGCTGAAGTTGGACATTGCAGGTAATAGCTGGGTCATAAAACGACAGGCAGGTATAAATACCGGACAGAATATAGCCTTGCCTTAGTACAGCAACATAACTGTGTCTCGTGACAAGCACGGAGGTAGGAAGACTGCACAATGTGTGTGAAAGTGTTTGTTTTATCTGTCTTACTAAGCCTCCTCGCCTTCATAGCAGTTACTGAAGCAGGTGAGTTCTGGTATCTCTGTCACCTGGCGATGTTGTATAGCTATGACACGTGTTAGACTTTAGTAAAATACTAGCGTTTGCCTGCTAGTTCGTTTTCGTGTTTTCAGTTTAATGTAGTAGTATTTGTGAAACAAGAATGTTTTGAAAAGTACTAAATGATGCAAAATTACGTTAAAGGTCATGGATAACCATTTGAGAAACATTGGAAAATGAAATATTTTCACTAAATTTTTGGGTACCTCGTTCTGCCACTGTGACAAGCTATAACTACACCCCCTCCCCCCACAATTATTTTTGACAGAAACTTTTAGCGGGCATACACACACCTCGCCAAATTTTTGATTTAACATAATTTTTTGGATACCCCATTCTGACCACCTACCCCATTTTACTCCTTCCCTATTTTTTTTGCACAAACCTTCGAGAGTACACGTACAACAACCCACCAGAGATCCATGACTATCATATGAATGGTTTAGGAACTCATACGTTGCAAATACACAGACATTTATTTATACATTATGGATTTATTTGGTTTTCTAAGTTCCCCTGAACAGCTGCACTGCCTTAGTAGGTGTAAACAGATAGAGAGACTGGGGGAGGGAATCGACCAGAACCGATATTGTGGAGTCATCCACCTTACTATTATTTTTTACCACGTGAAACCAAAATAGGATGACCAAACTATGCGAGGAGAGCCTTTTACGCAGCATCGCCTTACTCAGTCACTCAGTTTCACAAGGTAATTAGTTATTACACGCTTTGTAGTTGTATTTGACAGTGAGAGTTTCAACAGATTCTGGTAGCGTATGGTTAATAAAGGTCTCTCTTTTTTTCCCTTATCGGAAGTCAAGAGCTTCGCCCAGTTGTGTGGCGTAAGTTTTAACATCTAAAGAGGAAACTATTTAATTTTTTAATGTTTTTAAATTTCTTAAGCTGTATAACTGGAGTACATTATTGATAAATGGGAGATTTTTGCGATTTCTTAATAACTAATATAACAACCGTGGATCATTGCACAGCGACCCATGATAGTCAGATATTTTATTTATTATTTATAATCATCTTAGAAAGGCCACGGGGGTGTAGTGGTTAGAGCACTCGCCTATCACCAAGACGATCCTAGTTCCATTCCCAGTCAAGTTGGTCACAGATTTTTCATATGAAGCAAACGTGGCGGTCGTTGCCGTTTTCTCATGGCAGTCCCGTTTCCCTCGCCCTTGGTGATTAATTGTATGGCCTCAGTCAATGTCATCTGTCAGGCATGTGTGGACTCTCACAGGCGGCCAGGTTGGCAGTCTACCTCACAGGCAGTGACACTCTGCCCTTGTGTTCACTCACTGCCCGATATTTACTATATAATATACCAGCTATTGTCCGCGTCGTCGTTCATCTAACTACCAGCTAATGCCTCTTTGAGTCGTACAAATTTCAGTCTAACTACACAATATAATCGTAAGGAATTCGTTAAAATATATGTATTTATTTTAATACACATACATGGACTAAATTTCTCAAAAAATATAAATGTTTAATATGAGTTGTTAATAAAAAAACTTTTCGGCGTTTCAAAATTTATTAAAGTAATAATATTAGTACTCATAACAATATTAAATGTGATAAGCTACTATAGAAATTTTTTTAAACATATTAAAAAGAAAAGTTTTTGAAAATTCTAAATGGTGTAAAATGATGTTAACGGAAATTGACAATTTGCACCGATTCGTTCACCCTCCCTCTTCTTTTTATGTAGAAAGTGTTCTGTTAGAAACCTCTGCGTGCTTACGCCCAACAACTGGCTTCAGACATTAAACACACAGTATGTCTACAAACATACAGACATTTAACACACAGTATGTCTACAAACATACATACATTTAACACACAGTGTGCCTACAAACATACATGCATTTAACACACAGTGTGTCTACAAACATACAGACATTTAACACACAGTGTGTCTACAAACATACAGACATTTAACACACAGTATGTCTACAAACATACAGACATTTAACACACAGTATGTCTACAAACATACAGACATTTAACCCACAGTGTGTCTACAAACATACAGATATTAAACACACAGTATGTCTACAAACATACAGACATTTAACACACAGTATGTCTACAAACATACATATATTAAACACACAGTATGTCTACAAACATACATATATTAAACACACAGTATGTCTACAAACATACAGACATTAAACACACAGTATGTCTACAAACATACAGACATTAAACACACAGTATGTCTACAAACATACAGACATTAAACACACAGTATGTCTACAAACATACATA
>PNEQ01052059.1:8217-52980 GCA_003012365.1 Medauroidea extradentata
TATGGGGGGGGGGGGGAAATTCAGTGCATTGCTCTTCAAGTTGCATAGATGCACAAAATAGTAAATACAAAAAAATAAATGAAAAAAATATAATTAAATAATTAAAAATAAAAATTAATTAAAACGTACATAAACGTTGGAAAAAAATCAAAAGTATTAAAATAAATTAACTGTTACTTATATAAACTAGGATAAGCTAAGGACAGGACTGGTAAACGGTACTAACGCACCGACTTGATAGCTCTCTGTTTCAGGTCCAGGCGGCTAAACATCGCAACTAATTCTTTTATAAGGGTTTTTCTCCGTCTATGTCACAAACACTTCCATGCATTACACAGTGATTGCAGGTATTTCACGCACTACTACACTACGAGTTTACCTAGCCACTTGACGACAACATCCACCTCACTAGTACATAACAGCACGACACTACATCACTTCAGCATAGCTGGAGGGGAGCTTCACTCCCCCGCCTATTACACAAACACGTAATATATTAATTATAGCAACAATCCCCCTCAAGCCTTAATACGGGTCCGGAGCCCAGCTAAAACAGTCACACGCACCCCGCCGCTGTTCTTATGATTTGCAACTAGTTTGTCGGGGTGCTTTTGATTTTACAAACACCCAGCGAGTTATCGAAGCTTCGGGGGCATGTGAGGAATCGGCGGTGGCGTCCATCGGCTACCAGCTGAACAGCAGCACAGTGCGGGAAGCATAAATGGGAGGGGCACACGAAGCTCTCTGCACCCGCAGAGCAATCAAGCCTATCTTCTACACAGCATCCGGCGGTCGACGCACAGTACATCGTCGAGCAGAAACTCCGTCGAAGATCTTCAGCCTGGCGAAGAGCGTCAGCGACTCGAGGGAAACATGGAAAGGTAAACCAAAACGCAAGAGCTGGGAATTCGAAAAAACAAAACAAAAATGGAAACGATGGAGAAACAGGAAACAAAACTCTAAGCAGTGAAAAGACTATAAATATGTATGCAAAATCCTTAATAAACAAACAATAATTATATGAAAAATGGTTACGAAATATAATACCCCAATATAAATTCTAGCGAATAAACAAGTTAAAACACAATTTCCATAGCACCCTTAGTGGTATTAGAAAATGTAAAGCATATAAAATCTGAGTACTTTAAAATTCAATAATTCAATAACCAGAATAATTGGCGATTAATTGAGAACATACACATATTTAATATTACACAAATTCAATTCAGAATGAATCAATTTAAAGAGACATCAAAGCTAAATTCACATTAAACACAAGAAAATTACCAAATAAACTTTCAGAGCTCTGAAAGTTTTAAAATCATCACATTAACATTATCTTCATGGTTTGCGTCTCCTCACAAATCGCTTCAAATGTGACACATGTGCCTTCTTGATGCGCAATCTACCCTCAGGGAGGCGTAACATAACTGTATTTGGGCCCAAAAAACACTTAATAACAAATGGCCCCTTGAATTTCGGTATGAACTTAGCGCTTACTAGTGCAGCCGCATCAGGGAGGTCGAACCTCCTACATAATACCATGTCACCCCTTGCGAAAGGAGGAGGAGAATCCGGCTTTTATTTAGGCGCGCCTGCACTTCCTCTTTCGCGGTTGCCAGCCGCTTAGCCACTGCCTCACACAAACGGTCTCTCTTGCCATCTGACGAGAACAGTACAGGAGAGGGATTTACCCATATATTGAGGAGTGGATGGGTTAGGTGACGGCCCAGGAAGGGGACACAAGGAGGGACGCCGGTGGACCCGTGGGCAGTGCAATTAAACACTAGAGAAATGAACTCCAAATCAGCATCCCAAAAAAATCTGATCCTGATTATAAAAAATGGAAAGACAAGCTTTCAAGTTCTTATTAAAGCCTTCAACTTGGTTCCCCTTAGGGTAATGAGGGCTTGAGGTAAAACGTTTCATAGCCCACCTAAAGCACATGTCTCTAAATTTACCAGAAGTAAAGTAACGGGCATTATCCGTCAAAATGTGTCCAGGTGCCCCGAAAATTTTCCATCACAATGGAGGAGGCCTTTAAAGGAAGTAAAAATACAAATTTAGAGAAGGTATCCAACAAGATCAAAATACATACATTCCCAAGCTTGGACCGCACAAAAGGACCAAAAATATCTAAGTGAGCAACTTGTCATGGCCCATCAGCAATATCACCAGTATTACTATCGTAGTTAGCCTGTTGAGCAGGCTTGCACTTCTGACAGTCCTCACACCTTTAACGTAAGTATAAAAACTAGGTGAGATATTATCAATATACACAACTGAACAAGTGCTGTAATAAGTCATTCATTGCTGTAGCTCTGGACTAAATGTCCTGAGTATATGAATGATTTTATAGCGAAAAGTATGGCTGCCATGCTAATAAATACAGAAACGTAACACATTATCAAGCATTCTCTGTTCGGCATGTCAAAATTAATGGCATACTTTTAACCACACAATCTAATGTGTGGTGGTTTTGTTACAAACAACCTAGCCAACGTCATATCATTAATTAATTTATACTCTGAAAATATTTTTTAAAAAATATTTTCCTTCATATAAATAATCAAATTGTCTTGGACTTTCGTAGTTTTGTCAAACTTCAGAGTGTCCTTTCTAAACATTTAGTTGTACTTATTTTGTTTTATTAAACAACATATTTTCACCGTAAATTTTCAGGGTAGCATTCCACCTACTATACTTCACGGTACGAACTAATTTAAACACATTTTAAATTTATTTTACATAAGCTATCACCCAAACAAAATTAACACATTCCGAACTGACATCCTGTACATACACGCCTGAACGTTTAGGGCGAGCCCAGTGCGTTCACTACATACATTGTTACCTCTACGCGCTAGGCTCTCAAATAGAGTGCACGCTTACTGTTTTTGAGTTTCGTCTATAAGACTTTCAATGATAATAGTATATTGTATAGTATTAAACAAAAATTTGAGGTTTTGGTTCTTAAAATATTCCTTTATGAAATTTTGTTAATTTCAAATTAAAGGTTAAATTTTCTACGTTTTGACTGCTCTGCAACTCAAAAAATTTATTTTATGAAATGTGACAAAAGACAAATAACTACCGTAAAACGGGGTGAATAGCGACGCTGGGGTGAATAGGGACAAAATTTCAAATCAAAAGTTCCAGTCGAATGTTTTATAATCTGAGATTTTCCTGGAGGTTGGCAAGTTAATAATTTTACAGAGAGTAATTGCATTGGAATATAAATTGATTTAAGGTGAAGGTCTAAGCTAGGAATATGTTTGAAATTTTGTTCATATTCGCCCTAGCGTCCCTATTCACCCCATTTTACGGTACTCGAAAAATGGAATGTTTTAAATAACATTTCTTATTACTTTTATATTTAAAATACGGCAGTTAAATGTAATTAATTTTACTAAAGTTCTTTACACAATTATTTTGTGGCTCAGACAGACGGCGTTCAAAAACTAAACTAAATGATTCATTATTTCGCCATTCATTGCACATGAGTGGAGTGCGTTATAAAATACTCTGCATATAAAACATCTGTAGTTAATTTAAATAACCACTCATGTTTCTGTATTGCTATCTACTAATTGATGAAAGCAAAAGTGATTTCACAGCAGTGCATCGCTAGAGATATGTCTCATTATCGCTGCAAGAGCTTGTCGTTTCCAATGCCTTGATGTGCTATTATGAAGGTTTTTGGCATGACTGAATGGACAGCATGTCCAGTTTGTGTACTTAACGAGGCCGTATTATGGGTCTGTGTACGTGAGTCTAAATGATCATGCGTTAAATTTTGGCTGAAAATTTATCAAATGCATCGATTTACCCTGGCCGCGCTGCAAGGTTATATCGGGAAGAAAGACGTGAAATGTATTTTTTTATTTTATTTTAATTACTTACAAAACTACATACAACATTTACTTGTCATCAAACTGAGGTCATACAATTTAATTTTTAATTTGGTATTAACAATGCCTTTACTACCCAACAAACTGATTGATGTCTGACTTCATGACAATATGTTATAAAATTCTACTATCCACTTAACATTTTTAATGTATTATTATTATGGAATATTCGCGGGGGCCGAGTGGTCAGACCAACATGGCGATCCAAGTTTGACTCCCAGCGTGGTCGGATCCTGTATTTTCGCATGTGGGAATCGTGCTGGACGACGCCGTTGGTCGACTGGTTTTCTAGTGGATATCCCGTGTCCCGCCCTTGTAATTCCGGCGGTGTGCCATAGTCACCTAATGTAACCCTTCAGCGTTTAAGACCTCGATGTTAAGCACTGCTGACAAAAATCTACCCCTCATTCTCATTCGAATATTCGCATAAAACCATGTGTTTCCCAGTATAGCCTAGTGATTCGTTACACACGAAGGTATCGTCCGAGCACTTTTTCGCTCAGTACTTCCATCGCCCAACAATTTTCGCTGCTACGCTGCCACTTCTTGCTGTCCACTTTGTTGTTCCTTGCCATGGCTTGTCATCTGTCATCACCTTGCCGCAGCCTACTAAGCAAAGTTCAGGGTGCTTCAAGCACTAACCCCTGTTCCCAGTGTAAATAACTTATTTTTGACGCAGCGATTAGCGCACGCGTGAGGCCGCATCCACCTTTTCCATCCTCCTTGCACCAATCTCTCCGGGCCATGCGAGATGCTGATCTCCTACCCTCTTCTGAAGTACTACACCACGAAGCTTGGACACAGTAGTCATTACACAAAATAAAGTATTTGTGCTTTTTGAGACTAGAAACATGGCATCGTATTTTGATATTCATTAGCTGTTTAATAAGAATTGGCAACATGCATGTTTTTTTTTTTTTTGTTTGTAATTGCTGTTATTCAACCGTTTTTGTACCACTATTATGACTGCAAAGTGTTACGGCTAGAAAATTAGTCCTACGGAAGTTACAGCCTAATGAAATTAGCACGATCTGAACGCCCGCCAAAACACGCTTCGACCGGCCGATCCCATCGTGACGTCACTGCCCAGGCACGAGGCAGTCCACTCCGCGTATGCGCGCTTCGAACCAGAAAATGGATACAAATACGGGAATTCACAGAAAACCAGTGACTCCAAGAAACTGTAAATGGTGCATTGAGCCACGGTACACGAACACGTCTGAAAATTCGACACATATAAGATGTTCATTCATGTGCAAAAGGACAAGGACACGAGGAAGAAATGGTTTAGAGCAATCAGGTGAGATTACAGCGACGTCTCAGAATAATAACGTGTTTACGTCTCTGAAGACCATTTCGATGTTAGTATGAATGTTAAAACAACTGCGTTATCGTTATTATAACGTATCAAGAGAAATATTTCAACTGCATCGTCATCCTGTATTTTTTCTGGTTGTGTTATTGTTAATCATATAGTTTCATGAATGTTAGTAAAAATCACTGTATGCTCTTCCCGGATCATCAAATAATAAAATAAACAACTATATTTATCGCATAGGCATACACATTGTTGGCCCTCGTATAAGCTATTTTGCCTACGGCTGCGGTGCAACCACTAAATAAATGCTACAGCATGTTTACAGTCTCCTGTAAAATGTTTAATTTATCATTGTTGCAGTATAGTTCATGCAACTCCCATGCAAAGGGCACTACAGAATATTAAACCACAAATTATGGGTTGAGTATGTTCCCGTACTTAAAAAATGTATTGTTTAAATAATTGCATTTAATTACCTGAGGATGGTGAACAGTTTTCACGCTCAACACTGTCTACATGTATGTTTTCGTCTTTAATGAGGACCTTATGTTTTTTTGTATTTTATGTTCAGGGCAGATTTTACCACAGTGCATACATTGCTTCATGTCTTCAGCTTCACATACCCTACCGCTGAATTTCCGTAGATATCCTTGCTTGATCTGTAAACGATGTTTTACTTGTAATTAAATCTGTTGTATTCAAAATTTAACAAGATACAAATTATTTATTTATTTTTAAATCATGCAGGCCGCGGTGGCAGGATGATCAGACCATTCGCCTCCAACCAATATGATCCGGATTCGATTCCTGGCAGGGTCGGTATCCGGATCTTCGCATGGGGGAATCGTGCCGGACGATGCCGTTGGTCGGCGGTTTTTCTTGGGGATCTCCTATTTCTATGAGACACCACACATTACAACGGGGAAGAGAAAGCGTAATCCTGAAAAGTACCAAAGAAATAATATTAAGAAGTGCAGAGTGTCTGTAAATGTCGAATGAAATGTTTCGAAAACATTGCAGAAGGTGACAGATATACGATTCTCACAACACTTCATAACCTTGAAGATAAAAATCAACAAGACATACATCTACAGCGCTTGATTGCGATGAAACCTTTTAAGGGTACGCACGACCAAGTAATATTACTGAAGGAAAAAGCAGGACACAATGAAATGCCTCATATGACTACTTCGTTCTTATTGGAAGTGAGAAGCGAAAGGTTTGCAATAAAGCTTTCTTCAGTCTTCACGCAGTAACCAAGAAAGAGTTTTACGGCTGGGCTCTTTGTTGCAGAAAGGTATTTTGGCCTAGAGATATGAGGGACAAATGCGCGAATGTTAATAAAACATCTGAAAATACTGTGCCATTAATGATGGATCATGTTGATAGCCTTCCGCTGAAACAAACACTCTACTGTGGAAAAGAGATTTCCTATTTAGATGCTCGTCTAAATATTACACGAATATATAACCTGTTCCGTGAAAAACATCCAGATAACAAAGTCAAATATGAGGTGTTCCGAAAGTTCTTCCGACAAAATGATAACTATCGTTTCGGGCGGCCACAAATGGGTGTATGCAGAACATGCGAAATGCTCAATGCAAAACTACAATCACCTCACCTGTGTGAATCCGCGAAGAGATTTGGGGCAGCTGAGCTCAGTGTTCACAAGAAGAGAGGTGAGAAATGTTACAAGAAGTTCAAGACTATCGGTGAAGATTGTCTACAGGAAGCAGGTATTGGTGGCTTGGTGTTTGACTATATGCAAAACCTGCCTTTGCCGCACATTCCGATCAAACAGATTTTTTATTTAAAACAATTCTGGGTAAATTGTTTTTGTGTGTACGATCTAAAAACTCAGTTAGCTGTTGTAGATGTCTATCATGTGGGAGAGGGAAAAAAGGGAAGCAATGAAGTAGCATCATTTTTGTTGGGCTAAATTGAAAACTCACTAGCTTCTGGCTTGCAACACATGCGCTTATTTTCTGATGCTTGCCCAGGTAAACATCCAAATCACACCCTCATACGAATGTGTCCTGGCCTTGTTGACTCTGCACGTTTTAAGAGAGTGACATTCTACTTCCCGGAAAGAGGGTATTATTCCTTCTTAACCTGCGATGAAGTTTTGGCGTGTTTAAGAAGAAACTTAAGCGGGCAGATAGAATATACACACTTAAAGTCTATGTAGAAATTCTGGCCAACTCGACAAATACAGTCCGCATTAAAGTTTACACTTCAGACAATATTCGAGATTTCACGATCTGGTGGCCTGGTATGTATACGACTGTTATTTCAGAAGAAATAAAAATCTTGCCTCGTGGCAAAAATTTTCAGTTTTATCTACTTCTTTTAAGGAGTTTGTATATGATTCTGAGAGTCCAAGCATAGTAACGGCCAAACCATACACTGATAGCATTGTAGAACATACTTTTTTGCCTTGCACAGAAGCGTCTACCTGTTGTGAGTATGGAAAATATTCCTAACGCGTATTCAGGTAAAGTGCCTATTAAATCTGTGACAAGTTATGTCATTCAAATAGTATATGCATACATATCTCCCAGGTCAGGCCCTTAGGACTTTTATGACGAGATGTTGTGACCCAGAAAGTAGCTAACTAAAGTGGTGGTATTCAGTCATGCACAATATTACAATGTAAATGAACACTTTTCTGTTATGTATATTTTATGTATTCCCACCGTGAGTTGTAGTGAACATAAACTTTCTGCAAACACTGACAACGTAACTGTTTTCTCTTGTTATGTCATTTTTTAAAACTCATATACCTAGGATGATTTGAGGCTTAAAATTATCCTTCAGTAGGCAATATACATATCACTATATTCTGTTATTGTTATGTATTTAAACATATGTTTCGTACCTATTAATATGGCTGTTTTTTAATATGTTCATATTATATACCTACTATATAACATCAACTTAATGATAGCGTCGTCTGTTATGAGGAGCTATGTTTAAAGAAATTATGTCTTTTTTTTTTTTTTAATTGTGTTATAAATCAGACAGATTTTGATTTTTTCGACATCATGTGCTGTCTACGTATCTGTTTTATACGCCTCTGGCAAAATGAAATTTTATACTTTGTTACACATAATATATTTCTGTTGAACATGTTTGTTTGTTGTCCTGAAAAGTCACATTTTTTGACTTAATCCCTTTTAACATTGGAGGATTCAGTTATTTACCCCAGAGGTCTTCAATTTCTTTCTCCGCAACTATCATGCCATCACCTTTCCCCCAGGCGCTGGCGATAACTACGTTGCCTCTTGACCTTTGTATTGGCTGTAAGGAGAGTACAATCGAGTCGCTGGCCTTGGACCACAGCGTCGTGTGCTTACCCATGCACTTCCTGGCTAGCAACCTCCTCATGCGATCGTCTTAACATGTATCTTTAGATTCAATTTATCTAGCCCCTGACCTCAGCTAACGAAGGTCCAGGCACTTAGAGACCACGTATTCTTGCATCCGCAGACGAGTTCACTTGGAAGGCTGCGGTCAATATGAGTTTGCTGCTTTGTCAGTCAGACAATGATCAACGTCGCTTCTGTTAAAACTAAAACTAGCTATATGTTATTTTAACATACAAAGTCAGGTGTGTCAATTATAAAATTCTTTCCAAGGAAGTGAATGGGTTTATGTAAAATCGTAACATATGCCATTGTAGCACTACGTCTTACCAAAACGCAGGTAACAAAAAAAAACTACCCGTTTAGTCACATATTTAATACATACTTATATCACAATACAGTAAACAGCGCAAAGCAACACAACTAATAACAGAGAGAAGTAAAAACCAAATTACAAGAACATAAGGAACCCAGAACAGCACAATTAATACACCAATGACCATTACTGGATTGGAGAGGAGGTTGTACACCAGAATAGATGACTCAATAATGAGGACTTCATTGACAGTCATAATAATGGGATAAATAACGCAGACGATAGAGAAGACGAGCTTGTCACGACAATTTGCGACGTGTGTGCGTGTGCACAACTCTTTACTTGTACGTATATAGGGTAAACTGACCACATATCGTGATATACCTTAATATTGTGATGAACCACTTTGTGCGCTTCACAAAATTGGGAAGGATCTGTACACGGAGTGCACTGGGTTACCGACAGAGAGAAGATATGTATAGCTTTAACAATAAGTAACCAATGTATCGAATATAATATACCAATTAAAATTATTAACACAATATGTAACTTGATCTTGTCATGAGTAATTCTAAGAAAAAATAATAATATGCTGTTTATAAAAAATCTCGCGACATCGTGTACTGTAATAAATTTATGGATTTTATTTAATTTAAAGTTTATTTTCTTCTTTTTAGAACATTGAAATGAAAGCTGGTTTTTGAAAATGTTTTTTACTGTTATTTTTTTCTGGCGCGCTTTCAGATATAACATGTACTATGTCCGGTCGAAATCACAATTCGAATTTAGTACCGAAAACCAGAGTTATTTTGACCCATTGCAAGGATATTTTATTCTGTGTATAATATTAGTTACGGGATATTTAAAAAATGTTTGTGATAGTAATGTATGACCAACTGAAGTGATATTTTGGATCTGCGCCGTTGATAACGAAAGTTGCTAATTCACAGATAGCTCATAGTCACGTGATAGGACTAAGTACGAGGAAATTTATAACAAAAAAACTAAGTAAGAAACCAAGGAAGCCAGGATCGGTTACAATCAACAAACATTACAAATTATTCCGAAAGAGGAATATAGTATGTATTTAATGGAAAACCCAAAATGAAAAATTTGAAACAGACAAGAACCAAACGGGTGCACGACAATTGACATAGGACTACGAGCACAAGACAAATGAAGACCGCGACAGAAATGGTTGTAGACAAGACAGCACAACGACCATAGCAGAGACGATCAATTAACACACAAACTATTCGTCGTGTTGTATTGTTTACAACAATTTCTGCCACCGTGTTCATTTCTGTTGTCCTCGTTGATTTTACCCATCATTGTCGTAATTTTCATGCACCTTGCTTGGTCTTTGTCTGTTTGACATTCTTTTCGGTTTTCTTTTTTTCGTTTCCAGTTCATAACGATTATTTTTCAAAATTATTCTGCGAAATCATATACCGGTACGCAATTTTCACTCTAGAAGAGAACAATGCATACTGTTTAAAAAAAATGACGTTTCTGTTACACATTTCGCCGACAACTTATAATCTCTTATCAAATATTGAGAATCTTTTCTGCAACATAATTATTTCGTATATTAAGATGTTAACAACTCCGTTTAACATAATTGAGGTGGAGTAAGTAAGAAAATAAATTTATTATAATTGCACGAATTAGCAAACAAATATTTGAATCAACACTGCACGTAATTTCCGACATATGACAATATATGATGAAAGTGTTTACCGCTCTTGCTTATTCACCTATACCATGGGTTGGTTACCTTAGTATTTCCATTACTGCCTCAGCAATAATCTAAAAAAATTTGTCGGTATGTTTTTGATACACTTACATGTATGTGATGATAACAAACGTTTTACTTATTAAATTATTTTTTTACTGTGGGGTGAGATCAGTAAGTTACTTGTTTTCAACCATAATAATTTTAAAATGTCAATTTGCATGTCAGTATTTAGGATTTCCAATAGCTTATTGCAATTTTGGCACAAATTAAACAAAATAATAAATAGCGTATCACACTCTACAGATTTTACTTGCATATTGCTAGTTCGATTTTGATGTAAATATTTTATTTTGAACTTTATTTTAAAGAGATACGTCACACACTTGAATAAAAAAAATTACTGAAAAAGAAACACATTCCATTAAACATTAATGACTAAACAAAAGATACTGAGTTAACCGGCTAACCAGATTTCCTACGGAATATTTTCTCATTGATTAACGTCAACTATAAATCGGACTGTAAATTTCATAACCAATTCTGAAACTGTAAATGAACTCAAAGTTCGCGTTATTTGCACTTCTAATTAAAAATATAATTGACAGAAATAAAGTCCAGTAGATTTCTGGCGACGACCCTCTGCGACGTTTCGGGTGCTGAGATCTGCACCCGTCCTCAGGTAAAGTTGAAGTGAAGAATCTACTGTGTTTCGTGTGTCTTCGTCGTTGCGCTGTGCAAACTCGTGTCTGTGACTCGTCGTTGTTAATATATGTTTTGGTTGTTGTTTTTGGTAATTTGTTTTCTTCGTTGTTCTTTGTATTTTGTTGTATTCGTCGAATTTTGTCACTGTGCTGTTCTATCGTGGGGTCCTGAGTTCATTCGTTCTGGATGTTCTATTTATTTTTATTTTACTGTTGACAATTTGACTTAATTCCTGTTGGAATATCGTGTTTTATTTATATATGTGCGGATTAAAAGCCAAACCAGTCTTGGCTTACTTATTTTATCAGGTGTCCTGAGTTCATTCTGTTTCTGATGTTCAATTTTTTCATTTTTATTTGGTTTTTTGATTTTATCTTATCTTGCGACTTGACTTATTCCTGTCGGAATTTTATTATTTCATTTACACATGTGCTGACTAGAGCCAAACCAGTGTTGGCCTATTTATTTAATCATTCGTTTTGGAAGTTCAATTTATTTATATTTTATTAATTGATTAATTTGTTTACTCTTGCGGACTGACTTAATTCCTTGTTGAATTTCCATGGTTTATTTTTATACTTGTGGTGACTAGAGCCAAACCAGTCCTGGCTTACTTGTTTCTATCGTTTGTTTAATTGTAATTTTCCCTCTTCTCTTGTGTGGATTTCTGGGACGAAAATTGTATGGCAATGGCGTAGTCCAATATTGTAAACAACTTCATACACTCCCATTGCATAAAACATTCAAAGACATAATTTGTTAGGTTTGTTCATCATGTTTTGTATAAACCTGCACCTTGCCTTCATCGGGAACATAATATGTTCACCAGTGGCTAGGTTTTCACCTGGCTTATAGCAAGCTAAAAATTTTTCAATATGAACATTTGTCTACCTGAAGCCGTTCAGATATTGTTTCTCGGACATCAAATCTTAAGTATTTCATTACAGTGCGAAATCTGTTTAGATGCTTTGATTACGTCTCATGCTTGTCAACTGGTCCCGATTTCAACATGTCCCAGCGAAAATGCTATATTATGTCGCCCGAAGTTTAAAACGTGCTAGATCACCTAAAAACCTCTAAGCTGGGTTAGGGGACGTTGCTGTGTCTCCTTACTTGCAAGAATTCTCGCCATCGGTGATGGCCCTGGTATTGGGCCGGTGTGCATTCCGGCCTATTCTCGCGGAAAGCGAGGTGATGTTCACCGTCAGCGTCTCCTGCGGGGCCGTCATTGGGTTCCGGAATCAGCAGCAACCTGGCTGCATGAATTTCGACGAACTACTGTGAGCGCAAGGTGGTTGCCAGACCTCTCTGCGACCATGTTGGAGTGACGTCACAGTTCGCAAGTTGTGACTGGCTCCTTACTATTTCTGAACTTGGTGGTATCTTCACGGCGGAAAACGGCGAGCTTCCAAACTTGTACGTATCAATGGAGAAGTGCATGCACCAGTTTATAGACTTTGAAGTAATTGGACACTCTAATTATCCAAACCGAATGTTTATCCCTCCCCAAAGGTAGAAGTGTTTCGTGAGGGGAGACGGCCTAGGGGATACTAAGAATATAAATACCAGCGTAGAACCCAGATCATTGAGATTTGGCTCCCGTCGGGGGAAGAACACTATCCTGCATAAAGTTGAATTTTTTTTCAAATTTGGCACTTCAGGCATAACAAGTATGGTGAGGGCACCGCTACGGAAAATGGAAATTAGGGCAGCACTGTTACGTTATTTCTCTCTTTTAAATAATAATTTTGAAAATGTCAAGCTTTGGCCCTTCCGTCATTAAAAGTACCCAATTAAATGAGAGTGAAGAAATAATAATGGTAAAAATAAGATATTATGATGATATGTAAATAATGATCACGTTTATTGAAAAATGGCATTGTGTAAATTGAGCTAAATATATTTTTGTGCGAAATGCGTGTTTTGAATGACGTTAACACATATTTTTCTATTAAATTTTCTTTTCATATATTTAAATGAGTAATGTGCTATCTATATCTCATTGTTTTGGCCCGAAAGCTTTCTGCCATTAGTTCATTTCATTTATTTAGTATTTCTTGGTAAATAGATATACACATGGTTCTTATAGCAAATCTTTGCTTGTGCCCACTTGTGTTTTCGAGGGGCTTCGAGCCCTGAAGTACACTGTTCCGTCCCATAGTATAAAAAGAGCTGAACCCCATTCAGTTGATCAGGGTAAGTCATAATCCAACCTCGCACATCCGTACACACCTCATGCATTCAAAATAGCCATAAAAGTATCAAGATTTTTCAGTGACGTGGACCAGTTCTCTTCATCTTACTGGCTGTCTTCATATTCTGTGCATGTTTTTGTGTGTCGCAACATAGGTTCGTTATAAAAAGTCACCAGGTACTAGAAACACAGTCATCCGTAACACGATTTTTTTGTATACATTTGGGCTAGGTTTCTCTTTCAAAACATTTTGAGCATGTTGTCTACCTACTTCACTTACAGCACTTGGAATCACAGTCCACAAAGTATGTCCATCTACTTCCAGAAGTGTACATCCTGTTGCAATCACTATTTCTTATGCTCCTCCGCACTTACTGCTATAGCACCCTCTTCGTGGTTTGTTATTAACAGTAGACACAGAATCACCTTTCCCGTGTCTAACAACATCAGTCTGAACATTACTTTATTCAGCTTGGATAATTTCACAATTTACTGTCTTGTTTTCCTAACACTGCCTTGATGGTGCTGCAATTTCTTCCTGTTCCAACTTGTGCAACATTTATTTGCATACCTGCGAAAAAAAATATATATACACACACACACACATGTAGGTACCTATGTAATTACTAGTGTGTTTTGAATGTGTATGTATCCAAACAAAATTTGGGTATAAATAATTTATGCATATGTATGTATATAATTACCCATGTGTATACACAACATGTGTATGTAAATGTGCATAGGTCCATATGATACATAATTTATGCGTATTATACGTATATAAGATATTTACACGACAGTGTAAAGCAAACAGAAACAAGCTATTTGATATCGGACACTTGCGGGTCATAAAGTACTGGATTTACGTGGTGTTAGCTTTACAGATCTGTGTAGCTAGTGACTTATGCAACACACAAGGTCGTGTCAGGAAATCTTATGGAGATCGTGTGCGTGGCATGAGGGAGTGTGCCAGTCCAGTCTACCTCCTCCCTCCCACAACTTGTTCGGCGAAACACGAATAAGGGTCAAGGAAATGCGAATGAACTAGTCCATGAACAGCGCCGCATAACACAGCACGACCAAATGAAGCCCAGCCGTAGCTATGAAAAACGGAAATATGATGACATGTATCTAGATATAAATACTATACATGATGTGAATACAGTTAGCAGTGTATACATAAAGAATTATTTGGTTTTATTTAGATACATGCATGTAGTATCGGCTATGCATTTATGCGTATGTGTAAAAACTGTTGCTTTGAAAATTATTGCCTTGCATGCTTAACATTGCTGTATTTCAGTACAACTCAGATTTCAGTTTGATCGAGCACAAAATATTACACAGTAGGAATTCCATTGCTGATTCAAAAATTCAAAACAAATAACATCACGTACGTCGGTTCACATGTAAAGGCTCTGGTGTTTTTTCCCCTGGTAAAATTCAAAACACTATGACGCTATCAGTAATTCACTTTTGCTTGGTATTATTGAGAAAAAATGCGATGAATCGTGTTGCTAACAATAAAAACAGCAACATACAATATTTTGTACTTGCACCAATCAGGTGTAAAGTGTTTAAATTAAAAAAATTTAAATTCTTTGCTGTAAACGTGGCTTTTTAATACCTGTTTTGCATTTAAATAAACATGCAGAATACATGGTATTCATGAAAGATTTTCATTGTTGCAAAGTGATTTATTTTCACCCGTGTAGCAACTGATGATTTGAGCAACAATGCAATATTGCACCATAAATTATTTACAACACTCAAATAAAAGTCTCATTGTTGCATTGTCAGTCGCTCAAGGCAAATGCTGGGATGGGTACTTAACAAAGGCCATGGCTGACTCCTCTTCCAGCTGGTGTCATTGTACCAAAGTTGTGTTTCATCGTCTGTAATGACATTGCTGTCGACGAGACGTAAATCCCACATACCATACCTCAAAACTCTAACGGAATGGGTGAGCAAAATGATAGTAATTTGATTTCAATTTTATATGTTAGATACAACTGAAATAAGTTCATAAAAGGACAGGGCCATGCCAACGGGGTTGTGCGGGTGGTAAAGCGGGGCCCCACCGCTTAAGGCTCGGTTTCAGCCGCCATATTGAATTTTATTATTTTTCGCTTTTTTTTTTTTTTTTTTTTTAATTCTGAGAAGAAAATGTTAAATTGGCGACTATACCGCAAATTCTATTTACATTGTGCTACAATACAACCATAGCATTAGAGCTGTTAATGTATAGTTAGGTCGCAATTTGCCGGGCAAATTATGAATATTAAATAATTACCGCACAGATTGCGGCGTAATTATAAGTTAACAGCTAAATCGCAATGTCTGTACTGCAGCAAAACGTAAATAGAATTTGAGCTATAATCGCATATTTAACATTTTTCTTCTCAGATTTCCTAATAATGGAAACATAATAAAACTTAATTTGGCGACTGAAACCGAGCCTTAAGTAAACTCGTGGGGGGCGGGGAGGCAAATAATGTCTCCCCCCTTACCTCCAATTTATTTTCCCACGTCATCCCATTTTCTTCTCATTTTTCCAAATTTACATGATTTCAGAATGGCATTGGTTAATTTGTTTATGTAAGGGGGGGGATGTAGACGATCACACCCAAGTGTCAAATAACATTGGAAGTTTTTTTTTACTCAATTTCCTTGTTATAAGCAATTCGTCTCTTGACTCACACAAAGACATGTCTGTAGGC
Organism: Medauroidea extradentata; assembly: GCA_003012365.1. Classification (NCBI taxonomy): domain Eukaryota; kingdom Metazoa; phylum Arthropoda; class Insecta; order Phasmatodea; family Phasmatidae; genus Medauroidea; species Medauroidea extradentata. The sequence continues at coordinate 24,482 of PNEQ01052059.1, forward strand.
TTTCGCAGCCGGTGTCATTATATTTATTTGTCGACACAGCTGTAACATATAAAAATAATCGAGATGTAACAAACACTCGCAAAATAAAAATGTATAATGACAGAGACAATATTTCCCAAGGACAATTAAGTTGTTTGTCCATTCTGAATAAGCAAAAGAAGGCCATAATTATTTATGTTCAACTATCGGAGGAAAGTTCGCACGATCAGCAATAACTAGTTTACAGTAAACACGGCTATGTGAGCAACTGCAGCTTGGAAGTAAGACGAGTCAGAAGCAGTGTTGCCAACTGTTTTTGAGATGCATGTACTATATACCTTACAAAATTATATTATTCTTACAGATTTTCATACGAAATTATACTACGGCAGAAAATGTTTTCATTAAATTTAGAAAATGTAGCAGTTATCTTGGAAACGCAATATATCCACAACAGAGCACTTTACTAAATAGCTACTTTGTACACACTGCGAACAAAATAACATAGTTATCAACAACGCAACGTGTGCTGCGGTGCCGCTAGAAAAACAAAAACAATGTTCCAAATTTCAAAACACCTCGGAAGGAGGACTCGGAAATGATCTCCAATTTCAGTTTTACCTTTGGTTATAAATTTCCTTACTCGAGGTAAATTTATAAGTGTATGAATACTACAAAATTTTAAAACCTTCAAGTATCTGAATAATACTACTTTTCCCGTAGTATAAAGGGCTATACAGAATGTCCCGAAAATACTTTCCGATATTTCCACAGGTTGCAGTATGCAACAAAAGAAGATGAAAACATGTTGTGCACTGTTCGCCTAAACTCAATATTAAGGGCGTTATGACCAGTTAAAGATGAACGTTTTAAACTGTATTTTCCCAAAATATGCTGAGAAACTACGCCACATACAAAAACAATATTGTCAACATTGCTCAATGCTATTGGGATCATCAAACCAACAGCATATGGTGCTTGATACCTTCCACCCTTAGGAAAATAGCAGGGGTGGCTACCCCCTAACTGCATACAACTTTTTACCGTCAGGATTTCCGTACATTTGAAAATGGTTTGTTGAGTAAAGTCACCTATGTAACAAAAATGGTTCTCCTGTTGCAACTGTCTAGAAGCCATCGTTTTCGTTCAAATCACAAATGAAGCTGCAGTGGTAGTCCCAGAAGCAACTATTAATAAATGTCATATCGATGTTCGTCACTGTAGTGCACATATCTAATTTCACATGCACGAAGTATTGCGTATGATCGTAGGCAAATAAACCATCGGTTTATGGTGTAGTACATATAGTGTCCATGTCCCTGAACTACCCTTCACAACAGGTTCTCGGTGTGACCGCCATCCATAGCAATGCATCCCTCTACCCTACACCGCATGGACTCATGCATTCGTTGGAACACCCCTGGTTGTTGCCGAATTTCTTCGCAGGCATGGAACACGTATTCCCTTAGTGTATCCACATCGTGTATGGGGGCTGCATACACCATGTACTTTACATGTCCTCACAGCCAAAAAAGTCTAAAGGGTTAAGATCATGGGAACGAGCAGGCCGATGTATTGGCCCTCCCCGACCTATCTATCGCTCATGAAAGGCCCATGCTTGCTGTCGCAGTACTTGTAGCTGAAAATGGGCTGGTGCCTCGTCACGCATGAACCACATGTGCAGGCGTTATTGCAGTGGGACGTCCTCCAGCAACAAAGGTAATTGGCTTCGAAGAACGCTACGATACCTAGCACCATTTAATGTGTCGTGTATAACGAGTCTGTCTCCGTAAATGCCTGTCCAAACGTTGATACTAAACCTATGCTGGTGTCTTCTCTCGTCAGTTGGGTGCGGGTTTGCCCATACGCGAGTATTTTGGAAACAGACGATACCGTCTCTAGTGAAACTCGCCTCATCTGTGAACAACACCTTTGCAGTGAAATGCAGATCATGAGCATACATTTGGAGAAATGTCTGGCAGAATTGCAGTCTGGCTGCCCGATCGTGTGGTAGCAGAGCCTGGACACGCTGCACATGGTAGAGATACAGTAACTGTTCATGTAGGATCTTCCACACTGCGGATTTTGCAGCACCTTCAACTGCAGCTATCCTTCAGACACTCGTTCCGGTTGCAAAGAATCCCGTTTCGGAAAGGCGCTGGAACAGGTTACTAAACATCTTTTCTGATGGTGTACAGCGAACTGGATATTTGGCGGCATACACGGTACGTGACCGTCGGTTGCTTCCATGTGCCTGCCCGTAGCTGTAGACCATGTTCGCCATCTCCTATGTCGAATAGTAGACCTCCATTATGTGCTGCAACCTGAAGACAAGGATACGAACACACATTACAGTACAGCGATGTCACTAAAGTGCATGCCCCAGTTGAACACTACACGGTTACACCACATCGAGTGAACATACCTGACTGATAGAGCAATGTACGTACTGTAGCAAGCTGTGATATGTGTAACGGTTCTTGCATTGCGTTCGTACTTCATACATATGCAAACAGTGTTGTCAGAACTGACTATTAGAATTGCACACATGTTGAAGCAAAATTATACAAAAATAAACTCACCTTTACCACCACAAATATACATTATTAGTCGTCAAATAAAAATGCCTTCCTGTGACGAGAATTATTTTATAAAATCACTTTGTCGTTAAGTTTATGTTATGTATACCAGTCCGCGCCATCTTCTCCACTCCCGTTGCCAACCTTGCAACCACAGTATCTCCCTACACTACACTCGCCCTTTCTAAAAATGTTGCTAGTCCACCTTTTTTAAGTTACAGGTTCATTCGTCGTGGCGGTAGTTTTAGTCTTCCACTTCGCCTGACTCCTTCCTCTGCATCTGTTTCACCACTAGATCTCTGACCGTTAGCTTCTAATACACTTTTGCTGCCTCTCTCTTCTGTTTGTGGATAGGATCCAAACCCTTTAAAGCCACCCTGGTCATCCCATTCTTCTCCATTGCCCTGGTGCCTTCCAGGTGTCCCTATCTGTGAGTTTTCAATTGCAGGCACCCCTCCAGATCCTATTTCTTTACTTGGTTCTGATAATGGTATGTCTGTTCTTTGCCAACTTCTCTGTTGTCTGCCTAACCCCACTGGCCCTTCGATACCGCTTCCCTTTGCTTGACCCAATTCTTGTCTAGCTGGTACCGGCCTTCCCAATTGACTTCTACGCAGATGATCCTGATGACAGAATCTAAGGTGTGGTCCCACTTTCACCTTATATGTGTTCTGTCCTACTACCTGCCTCACCTCTCCTGGCATCCAGCACAGCTTATCTCCCCTGACACATTTAACCAACACCTGATCCCCAACTGTAAATGGGGTCGTCCCCGTGCTCTGGGATCTTGTTTTGGCATATTCTGGCAATGCTGGGTTCAGTAACTATAGTTTGGTCCTTGGCTTCCGTCTCAGGAACATTTCTGCTTGTGTTTTTCCTGTCGCTGTGTGCGGTGTATTCCGATAACTAAACAACCATTGATCGAGTGTCCCTTGTAGGGAGCGTGCTGTGCCTTCCAAGGAATCTTCAACAGTTTGTTTCAAAAGCGCCCCCTTCACTAATCGCACTGTTCGTTCTGCTGCTCCATTCGACTGTGGGTGAAATGGTGGTGTTAACTTCAGGTCTATTCCCATTCTTTTGCAAAAGTTTGCAAATTCTTCTGACCTGAATTGGGGTCCATTATCTGCTACCATAGTTTCTGGTAACCCATATAACCGAGAATTTTGATCTTAAGCGTTCTATAGTTTTGGCTGTTGTAGTAGAGCTCATCAGGTCCACTTCTACCCACTTGGAATATGCATCCACCAATATTAGCATAGTTTTCTTATCTTTCTCTGCAAAATCTACATGGATACGCTCCCAGATTCGGCTCGCAGCTGGCCAAGCTACACAACTTTGGTTAGGGTTTTTCGGCCGAGATAGCTGACATGGTGCACATTTCTTCACCAAGGTCTCAATTTCTTGGTCCATCTTTGGCCACCATACATGGCTACGTGCCAACATCTTCATCTTCACTACCCCTGGATGTCCTTCATGTAACATCTGTAGCACTTCTTCTCTCAATCGTGTTGGAACTATTATGCGTTCTCCTCATGTCACACAACCCTGTTCCACAGCGAATTCATCTCTTTTGGTCAGATACAGTCAGTCTGCTGGAGTTCCTCGCATCTGTTGTCGTCCAAGAAGCCTTCTACTTTTTCGTCCGTTTTTCGTCTGTTTTTTTCGTGTTTCGTCGTTGTTTCACACTCATTTCGTCTCTCGACTTTTGTGTTGTCTTCGTTGTGTTTGTCTGTCTATTACCTGTTTTCATAAGTATCTTTTCTGTATTCTCGTTCGTTTTTGTTGTGTCGTCTTTCATCACACGACTATATTCCAGCTAGGAATTAATTTTTTGAATTTTTTGTTGTTGTTTGTTTTTTATCTGTTCCACTTTGTGGCTACGACTATGTCCCTCTCTAGGACTGTATGTATGTTATTGTTTGTTGACAACAGCTAACGCTCGACTTTTCTTTGTTGGTTTTTGTTTTTTCGTTTTATTGTGGATGTTTTCTGCAAGACGGCAACATTCGCAAGCAATGGCGTATGTCCATGATATCGGTTCTATACAATATTGTTTTTGTATGTGGAGTAGTTTCCCATATTTTGGAAAAATACTGTTTTAAACGATCATATTTAACTGGTCACAACGCCCTTAATATTGAGTTTAGGTGAACAGTGCACAGCATGTTTTCGTCATCTTTTGTTGCATACTACAACCTGCGTAAATATCGGAAGGTATTTTCGGGACATACTGTATATAGGTCATCCGAGATCAAGAGAGTGTTTTTGAAACCCTAGTAACTTTTTTCTTTTCAGATAATTAATACTTTACAACAGCAGCTTAATACAAACAAAGCGACCTAAGTATCAATTAAATTAAGTAGATTGAATTACGTTCTAAATTAACGTTTAAGTTCACAACAAATATAATTAGTTAGTGATGATTCTAAACAAGACCGTTTTCAAGAACGCTCATTTCGTTTTGAAAAACCTACTACATACTACGACAGACCAAAATTATACCACAACAAGTATAATTATACTACGGTTGGCAACACTGACCCAGAAGATAATGTGGGGGGAAAGGGTGTCGTAGGTCATGGCTGGTACAAGAGGGCGCGCGGCGGGCGCTATAAAAGCTGAGGCCGTCTCTAACCGATACGACGTGCGTCATCATGCTGTCACTGTCACTGTTGTCACTGTCACTGCTACTGCTGGCGACCCAGGTTGCTGCCTCGTGCAGTGACCGCGAGGCCATCGCCTCGCTCGACGAGGATCAGGTGAGCAACCCCGTTGTGACCCTTATGCTGGAATCACAATAGCGCGACGCGGACATTAGTTTGGCTTCCGCGCTACAAATACTAAAATATCGGTAGCGCAGTTCAAAAGGAATGCAACTAAAAATTTCAAGGTTTGAGTAAATTGCACACAGAAAGATTCGTTTCGCCGAAAAATCTGTGAATTTACGTATTTTGTTGGTGTTAATTTGAAGCAAAAGTACAGCGGCAACTATTTAAGATGTTTAAAACGTTTATAATCTATCTTTTCTGAAATTATCACACATTAAATTAAAATAAATACTATATCTGTAACTATACTGGAAATCAGAATAAAGTGTCACGTTATTAAAACAAGGGAATTTACGTGTTTCCTTTTTAAATGGTAGAGTGCACTTCTGTCAATGTGTTGGTGAGCCAAACTCAAAAATGCAATTTTTTAGTTGTTTCCCTTTTGAACTGGGCCATCGATATATAGGCTACTGCACATAAATAATTCCTTGCGCTATATATTATCCGCTTGTGCAAGAGACATTGATGTTAAATTTATTTCGTTATTTTTCCGTTTATTTGTAAAATATTTTTAATGCCCATTAGCATTTCCACGTGAGAAAATAATGTAATAATTACACGTTTGCCAAAACATGTTGTGATTTGCTTAAAATACCGAACAATCGTCCATAAAATGAGCCTAAATGCAATTTATCTTAAAACAAAATTAATAATATTCATTTGAAGTATGTTACACGAAATATACTAAAGAGAAGTCAGCTTGATAAGAAATATGCGAGTACTCAGTTTAATAAGATTGGGGGAAAAGTTTCTGAAATGTCTCTCTATCTTGAAGGTAAAAAAGTAGATGACGTTTTCAGAATATTAAAAAAAAGTTGAACGATATACGCAAACGTCAAGTCAGCTTTGTATGTCGTATGTAACCAAGTAAGATAAAATTTCTGAAAATATTTCATTTGATATGACTTTATGCAAAAGTTATAACAATGGTTACCTAATTAAGATTTGAACACAGGATGAACGAAATACGCTAAAGTTAAGTCAGCTCTATATGTAGTATATGTGTACCAAGATTGGTGAAATTCTGAAAAATATTTCTAAAGATATGTAATACTATGCTAAATATATAATAATGGCCGCTATTTTGAAAATATTAGCACAAAATATGCGCAATTCAGAAAAGTCAGGTTATCTGTGTAGCATATGTGTACCAAATTTGATGAAATTCCAATTTACAGTTCCTTAGATAAATATTTAAATGGCCGCCATTTGGAAAATATAAATAGGGCGTAAACGAAATATATAAAAGTCAGGTCAGATTACAAAGTTCTATGTGTGTTACAAAGTTTGCTGAAATTCGGTCCGCTGATTCAAAGGTTTTTAGGGGGACACATAACTCGGAAAAACACACATACACACACACAGACAGGAATGTGATTCCATAAGTGTACATTTCCCTTCAGAAAGTACGACAAAAATTCAACGCAGTTTTTATACATATCATGGCGTAGCCCTTGACACTGTTCTTCTGTGTTAACTATTGCATTTCGGTAAGTTGGCTTTCCTTTCTACTGTAAAATCGTTTTATGCACATTGGGACATTTACATAACGTTACGCAAAAACTGTAATAGCTGAAAAATTTTCATTGCAGTAAATATAGAAGCAATGTACGTCTAGTGAATAAACTGTGGCTCATAAAATTATTAAAATATATTAAAACAATTTAAATTTTCACTCGTCCGATCAACAGCAGTCCTGTTCTCCTCCGGGGCTCGAGGGTCGAGTCCCGGCGGGGGCACGCTCGTCCATCGATGCCGTCTACTTTATCAATCCAGCTTTCGGTAAGGTCATCAGATCTAGTTAGGTGGCAGCAACCCTCGACTTAATTTAATATGTATTGATTATCAGTAATATTGCACTCCCCTCCCAAATTAATACAGTACATTGTAACCGTTTGTGTAATCCGATTACCTGCCATTCTGGTAGAGTAAATGCTCGTTTAACCATAACTATCTAAGTCATTTAATCCTTAATATCACCTTCATAACCTTAATTTACTTCCACTTAATCTAAACTATACCACAGTAAGCTAATATTAAAGCAAGGGTGACCACAAGGGGGGGGGGTTATGACGCAAGTCGCGTCATAGAAATATAAGGGGGGAGAGGAAACTGGAAAAATTATTTAAAATTCGTAAGTTCAAAGAGATTCTGCTATGTGGGGAAAATAGCAATGACTGATTGGGATGGGAGACAAATGAAAACAAGTTGTTGGAAGTTTTTGCTATTCCTATTTTGACCCTTGCCGGGGGGGGGGGGGGGGGGATTGTTCCCTATCGTTGAGGAAGGGAGGGTGTTGTGTAAAGTTGAGGGAGGGAGGGGGTGATGTTGGTTTTTGGGAGAAAGGAGAAGCACTAAGTAACCACGTGCAGTGGCGCCGGAGCTGCTGGGGCAGCAGGGGCTGTTGCCCCCCTCACTCATTTGTGTATGGGGCATATATGTGTCCCTCTCAAAGGTTTGGAATATATGTATTATATTTGTATATTTATTTGGAACATTTTTTAGTTGTGATTATGGCTGCTTTATGCCCAATATTTCCGTTCGGAAACATCTAAATTGCACCTTTTTGTACCTTAAAATTCAAACTATTCTGAGTCTGCTCCCCCCCCCCCCAACTTAAAATTTCACTCCGACGCGCCTGCCCACGTGACGCGCATCTGTCGAACAGTACCTACAACGACGAGCAAGCTCTATATCTCTGCAAAGAATGTGGCCGAGTTATTGACAACCCCTTTATTTTACAAGAAATGGCCAGCACTGTCCCAAATCCTTACGCATGTCTGGAGAGGTTTCCGCCAGTAAGTATAGTTCATGTAAGCGTAAATGTCGATTGTTTTGAAATGTCAATATCTTGTGGGAATGCATGTTTTTTCGATATTGTTTTAATATTTCAAAGAGAGTTATCAGTGCCGCTTTTTTTTTGAGAACTTAACCATGCAAAGTCAACCAAAACATTTTAAATACAGGTGTTATGAACTGTTGTGCTATGGAATAGTAAGACAGTCCAAAGTGGTCGGAACATTGCAGGAAAAAGCATGCCTAGAAAAGTAAAAATTTTGTTGTCAAATACAAAATAATTTAGTTTAAGATCTGCGATGGTGATAGCTGGAAGCCATATGTCGAGAAGACAGTGTTCAAGTGAAGTAAAAACATCGGAAAGAAAATCGGAGATGTGAGTTAATTAACAAGATCATCAATCAGTACTCGGCTGTATAATTGACGATAAAATTTTTCTCAGATTATTTTCCGGGGGCTGGGTTGGTGTAGCGGGTACAGCGAAGACGATCCGGGTTTGATCCCCAAGGTTTTCACACATGGGAATCGTGCTGGACGATTACGACTGGTTGCTGGGTTTACATCTTTAACAGAGGTTTTTACACAGGAGCTTCATATGATAATATGAAACCACTCGACCGAAATTCGTTGATGTTTTGTACAGCCGGTTTCGTAAAAAAATAATAGCCTCGTCGCTTAAATTCGTATATAAATAAAGAGGATTACGAAAATAAAAAATTGCATGCCACAGTTCGTCTTACTCACAGATTGCATTACAGGGCTTATGGCACACATTGTTGCCAGGATGTGTTTTTCATTGAAATTTTGAGTGCTATTATTTTTACGGAGGAGGTGGGTGTTCACACAAAATTTTTATTATTTTAATAATTTTTATATTTGTAAGAGATATTGTTTGTTTTTAGACATATATTGTGACTATTTTACTCAGTAGTGATAATTTTCTAGCTTTCAGAGTTCTTGTATAGTGGCAAGTAAAGGCCAAAATTAGCATAAAACGGTTTTATACAAGAAACTAAAACCAACTGACTTCTAGAAACAAAATAATTTCCACTGAAGAACAGTGTCGCGGCCTACAAATGGACATGTATAAAATCATTGTATGAAAAATTTTTTTACACAAATTTGACAAATTTTTATTTAAAATTCAGTTTTTTTTTAAATTACAAAAAAAAAATCGATGCGGTTTTTATTTATATCTAGACGTAGCCTGCGACACTGTTCTTCAGTGGGAATTTGTTCATTCCTTTGTGTCAGTTGGTTTTCGTTTCCTGTATTAAACCGTTTTATGCAAATTTTGGTTTTAACATGCTACTATACATAAACTATGAAAACTATAACATTTTCATTACTGTAAAAAATAGCCACAAAGTTTGTCTACAAAACGAACAAAATCTCGTACAAAAATTTTCATTAAGATTCCACTCACACCAATCCATTTATACAAATCAATAAGTAATGTAAGCTTGTAAATTAATATCATTAATTTTTTACATTTTTACAGTAACTTTTTTATTCGTCTTATATTTTCTGCTCAACTTTTGTAGGCATAGTAAAGATATTATGTACCATGCAGTTGTTCTTTCGTAAGGCCGTAAATTGATAGTTCGGAATAGGTAAAAAAAGACAGAAAATGTGACGACTTCGCCAGGTATCGAACCCGAACTCCTGGACTGGAAATCCTTGTTAGTATTTAATTTGACTAAGCTGTTACTTATTGAGTTAGGAAAATACTTGATAAAGTTTAATCTATTAAGGTGTAAGAAGCATGAAAAAAAAAGTTTCCCGTGTTATTTGCTGTCCCGTACTGGCGGACGAAGGCATGAACAATAAAATATTTACAATAGCGTGGGTTTCGATGCATTTATCTGTCGGTTGTACGTTTGGCGCGCTAGAGCAGGAAATGTGGAGGTGGTTGTTCAAAGAAAAATAATATGATTATCACGCATCTCTTTTACATGTCATATAGCAATGGCTGACATTGAAAACTCACAATTTTTAAGTAAATTAAATGCTGTGTGGTGTAACTGAAATCAGAAAATAGTAAATTTTACTGGTGCAACTTTTTTTTTAATTTTCTTATTTCTATGGCATACTTAATACTAATACACAGTAGATAACCAATTGTCTGTGGTAAAGCAGAGGACGAGATGGTTGGATAACCAAAAATCGTGGTTAGGCGAGTCGTGCTTACCTTAATGGCCATAAACTGGCAGTTGGCGTCCCCGGAGTTCCCAATAATTAGTGGTGCCGAAACAAAAAAGGGTGCAAGGCTCCGGCTTTGATAAAGATAACATTGTGAAAATTGTTCACCGAAATAAATTATATATTTAAAAGTATTACGAATTCTACCGTATGTACAGTTTTATTTAGATTCAAAATGTGCTTAAATAGACCATTATGAACCCAAATATCGAAGTTTTCCCGGGGGAGGACCCCAGGAACCCTCGTTTTTAACTCTGGGTGTCCGCAAAATAATTTTGTATGAGAACTTTACAACATTCGTTAAGGGTAGGGGGTAAGCGTCATGCTTTCTGAAGGGGATGGGCACCCCTGATTAAAGCTCAGAATTTGGCAGTGTTTTATACACCTGAAAGTCATTTCTGGACATAAGAAAGTCTACATTTCACGTTGTTTTTCCTAAGGAATCACCACCAAGGTTCGTCACACAAATTAAGGCCACAGGACCTTATTTATGCTATTTTAGTAACTTTTTTTTTTTAATCCTGAAAATAGGAACACATATTGCAAAATCGTTACATAGAAGTACTGGGAACTTTCATTTACTATATAGCCTAAATATTTTAAAACATTAATTTTTATAATTTTGTCAGATAATTGACTTTAACAAAATTTAACCAAGTTGATAATGGGCCAAAATATTATATACGTACGTGTTGAAAATTTTTAGACTACGTAGTAAAAACTATTTCCATCATTTCTATGTAACGGTTTTGGGATATCTGCTCCCTTTCATGATTTAAAAAAAAATAAAAAAAAAACAAATTGGAACCCGTGGCTTAATGAAAACTACAGAAAACGTAAATCAGTAAGACCGAACAGGAAACTAAAAAACCCTGGTCCATCCACATCCGATTGCTAATTCAGTGTGTTACGACTTTGCCAGTTCACTTAGTTTTGTATGTTATCGTTTACATTATGGCTTCGTTTCAGTCACCATATTTGATTATTATATTTTTCGCTTTTATGAAATTCTGAGAAGAAATATTTGGAATTTGCTACGATACCGTAAGTTATATTTACCTTGCGCTTATGTCAGTTAAACTTTTAATGCGTATTTAGATCATTATAAGTCCAATATTTTTTTAAAACAGTTTTATTTATTTTTTGAGTGATTGTAGCATAACTGTATTTCAAATCTCAAAATGACACACCTGTACTGCAGCGAAAGGTAAATATAATTTGCATTATAATCGCAAAAGCACACATTTCTTCTAAGAATTTCATAAAAGTGAAAAATAAAATATTCTAATATGGCGAGCCTTGACTTGTTTCCGTTAGTTGCGGCATTTTCTTGTTTTGTAATGCTGTATCCGTTCAGACTGGGCAGGAGGCCTCGTAGATGAGTTTTATCTAAGACACGTCTTTCTGTGTGTGCTGCAGCTGATTGGCAAGTGGTATGTCTTTAAGAAGACATCATTGGACCGGCCATCAAGCTCTAAGTGCCACCACACCGTCTTCGCTAGGTCCAACACAGGCGATTTCAAAATGATATTTTCCGCCTACAACGAATCGTGAGTATTTTTACACAGTTAAAGAGTATGTGTATCGTTTGTGAACATATGAGTTAAATTATCTTATCTGCCTGCCTCTGATCCCTGACGACAATAAACCTATGGATCCACTTTTAAAATTATTTTATGCACTTGTACGTGGGGGGGGGAGGGGCGTTAGTAGGAGTTTCCAAGCCTTTCTGAGGATGAAAAGTGTACTTATTGATTTCTCGCAATATCCAGGGTATTAAAAAACCAGCCTAGAAATATTGTAGCTATTTGGGCCCAGAAATATTAAGAAAAATAGGCGGTGGGATATATGTAGGTTCGACAGGTAGCGAGCCAAATGTATCATAATGTAAACAGTTATTACATATCTTTAAATCTCGCGACGTCTCTGGGATGTACAGTACTCTTACACAGAGCAAAAAGATTTGGTGCAGTAAATCGTATATGTGTTTGTTTTTGGCCAAACAGCTTTTTAACTGCAGAATGAACTAAATATTTGGTTTCCTGGCAGGTTTAGTTATCTCAACAGTAGGGTTTAGTCCAGTTAAATTTACATTTTGTTCGAATAACAAAGCCAACATTTGATGAGTTTTACGTATTTTTCAGGCAGCAAAATTTTTGTTAGATCAAAAACATATTTGTTTCACCATAAAGGCTACGAACGTACGTATGACTGACTGATCAAAACATATCCTCTATGTAAGACGGAGGTAAGGAGTAAGTCTTGTTGAGTGAAGAGATTCTGGTGAGCGTTTAACAGTGAGGTGTTCAGTTCTGGTGAGGTGTGATGTGAGGTGAGATGGAGAAGCGCTGGTATATTGGCAAGGGGAGACCAAGATCCGTAAGAAAACCCACCGGTCAACGGCATCCAGGTAGGCTCCACCGGGAGTCAAACCCTGATCACTTTTGTGGAAGGCGAGCCCCCTAGTCGTAACCCCAATCAAGGCCCTAAAACATTTTCCTAAAAGTTGCTGAAGGACGTAGGCTATCTTCCAGCCCGTTATTTTTTATCTGTGTGGAGTTCCAGTCAATTACTTTACGTTACGAGCACGATTGCTATAAATTTAAAATTTTCTTGCATACATATTTTTTGTACAATTAGCTCCCAAAGTCAATATTTTTACGCTTTGTGTAACCATTATAAGAAAAACTATGACTCCTTGTTGAAATCTTTTTAAGTAAAATTTTGGCATAATTTTGTTTATTTGATTGTATTAAATTTTTGTTTACTGGGTTTGAAATTATTTCTTTAAACTTTGTATAGTAGTACTTCGTTGGAACCACAGTCTCATTTCTACAAGTTGTTGTGTTTTTCTAGTAAAGACTATACAAAAACGCCAAAATTGTGACTTTGAAAGCTTATTATGCAAAAAAAAAATATGACTCTAAGATAAGTTTTACTTTTTGAAAATTTTACCATTTTGGATATTTACTTATCGGCCAGAATTCCACAAAAATATAAAATAATGTGCTGGGAGGTATCCATCGCCCTTAATTGGAATATAACTAAGGATTCTAAATATGTAAATGGAATTAACTACCAGTAACGAACATTCCAAGTTAATATATTTTTCAGGAAATGGTACGGATCTTGATTTAAGGGGGGAGGCAGAGGGGCCGACTGCTCCGAGTTAAGTGTTGTAAATTCTAATAAATTGTTGGATGCTACGTACAGGCAAGACGGAGGTTGGTTTAAAAGACCTCTCACAATTTTCTAAGTGAACTTCATATAGGATACTAACTTATAGTATGCCTATATTTACCCACCACGGGGCCGCGGTTAACGCAGTGGACAGAGCACTCGCCTCTCACCAAGGCGATCCGGGGTCGGTCCCCGAATTTACGCATGTGGGAATAGTGCCGGACGATGCCACTGGTCGCAGGATTTTCTCGGGTGTCTCCCGTTTCCCCCGCCCCTTCATTTAGACGCTGCTCCTCACTCACGTCATGTCACCCCTCACCAACGCTTGAGACGTATATGATAATTGTTGGCCAAAATCTCTTCACACATTCTCTTAACTTATCCACCAATGTTATACACACTGCAATTCTCCTTTGTAAGTGAGTGAGAGATTTTGGTGAGCGCTCAACATCGAGGTATTTAGCGCTGGTGAGGGGTGATATGAAGAGAGCATGGAGCAGCGCCAGAATGAATGGGCGGGGGAAACGGGAGATCCCCGAGAAAACCCGCCGACCAGCGGCATCGTCCGGCACGATTCCCACATGCGAAAATCCGGCGACCGACCCCGCCGGGAATCGAACCCGGATCGCCTTAGTGAAATTCTCCTTTGAATTCAGCAAAGAATGAACTGCGCGTTGACTTGATCAAATAGACAAAGAATGACACACGGTGTCTTAATGGGGGAGATACAGAAACTATTCCATGTATTTGACACAGTAATACATTCCCACGAACATTCAGACCAGACCTCACTCGTTGTGCTGGGCTTTCGGATTAGGTATTTGTGGAACATTTGGAGACACAGATATGATGATAAAAAATTGTACTTAGCATCAGAAGAGAAACAGAAAAATTCAAGAACTTTTGTTAGAAAAAGGGGGGAAGAATAACAGCAAATTTATGAGTGTTTAGTTCTTAGCCACAGTCGCATCACCACCTTAGAGTGCGAGACAAACGTAACTAAACGCTGACAGATTAGTGAGATTCTATGTGCATGTTTTACCCGATACATAAAAAACTAAGCACGAGTTACGTTAGACCACGATTTCTGGCATAATCGTAAGAAATTTTTGTAAGGTTACTGCAGAAATTTAGCTAAATATTTTGTTCCTCTCTTAAGTTTACTGACTAACTCATCAAAGAACTTCTACGGAAAAAAACCCGCAAATATTGATGAATTAATTATTAAAAGATTATAGCAATAGGAGTGTAAGATTTAAAATAATGTAATGGTCATGCACGCACGTACGCTACTGAAGCATCATATCATCGGTGTATCATCCAGTCTTTTGCGTAATATTGTTTTCGGATCATTTATTAATTATGTTGCAGTAGTTTTAAGTTGTCTAGATATTTTAGTTCAGTTATCCGTTCTGAAGTTTTATTTAGACCATTTTTATTTAACTGTTGTAATCTGACACACTTCGTTGTTGAATTTACTGTATTACTTATTTTGACAACTGATCTTTGTCTAATTTTATGTGATTATTTTCATATTTCCCTTGGTTTTAAGTGATGAAATATGGCTACAATGGTATATGTCCATGATATTCTACTAGAATGTCTTTATATATATATATATATATATATATATATATATATATATATATATATATATATATATATTTAAAAACACGCAGCATAACACCTATTTCAAACAAGAAATGCTAATTTTAGTTTACTTAATTAACGATAGTATGTCCTAAGATCTTCAAATCTTTCACGTTTACCTTGACAGACTTCGTCAGCGAAGACATGACTAATGATCCGATAATCTGATAAAAACGTTGCTGCAAAAAATGTATGGCTGAGATACAAAGCACGGTGCAGTAATATCGAAGGGCATAATTGTAAGCAATACTTAAAATCCCTTTTTAACTTTTATTTATTCATTTTATGGAAGAAAAGAGTTATTACATTTGAAAATATTTGTCGTTGACATTATGCTGGGGTACCTTTCAAAGTAATGGTTGATACCGTGTGTTTGGTTGACTGCGATCTTCAACCCTTCGTCCTTCGAACCATTTTTAGTAAGCAATATTTCCGTCTTTCTATACATAATCTCAGATATTTTTTTTTCTAGAATTTTTATCCAAGAAAATTGTGTCACGCCAAATTTACTCTACTCTTAACAAGGCTAGGCCCATCATATTTCTTCCTGGTTTCATATTGTCAGTGTGCGACGTTACGGTGCTGTGTGTAATTTACAGAATCAAATATAAATGTACTGGAACTGAAAATAAGTGACTTATGTTCAGTGACAATGTTGCCGATTTATAACGGCGTAGTGTTACATGTGTCAAAAAAGAAGCTTTCTGCAAAAATCTTTAATGATTCACATCCGTGGAAGGTTTTTTTGCCGAATTGAAAAAAGAAATAACAGGAGAGTTAACAATCATCACTTAAAAAAACAAAATACAGCTCCTAAATTAAGTGTTATAGAGCTATAAAATCAAAGTAATATAGGCAGTCTGCAGCTGAAGTTCTTAGTCCGGTACATAGTCATTTATTTTCGCGATCCATCTTGTCTGGAGCCACCGTGGCTAGAAGAACTGAACACACATCAGCAGAAACTTAAAAAAAAAAAAAAAAAAAAAAAAAAAAAAAAAAAAAAAAAAAAAAAAAAAAAAAAAAAAAAAAAAAAAAAAAAAAAAAAACACTTTGGTACTGACTTTAGAACAGGCTAATTTCTCTGATCTTCGACAATCTTTTCATCACTTCAGAGAGAAGGTTCATCGCCAGTTGTTAACACTTGGATTCTTGTTCTTCGAGAAGTTTGCGTCTTCCCCAGTCTTCTCCTCTTGGTTCTTGCAATGGGAGCACATTACCTCACATGGCCTCCTGGACAGTGTATCAGAATTGTTTGTAAGAGTCCAGGTCTGCACAGTATTTCAAAATCATGCTCTTGGAGGTGCTGTATCCACTGAGATGCTTTTCTTTGAGGGTTTTTGAAATTCAATAACCAGTGTAATGTAGCGTGATCTGTTCGTAGAATGAAATGCCTTCCATATAAGTAATGGCGAAAGCGTGAATTAACTTTAATCATTGCAAGAAGCTCCCTGCGAGTTACACAGTAATTTATTTCTGGCTTACGTAACACTTTTCTGAAATATTGTAATTGCTTTTATTTCTCATCCTGGATCTGTGGCAACACAGCACCAATCCCCACATCGCTTGCAATTATATTTAAAATGCTAGAGTAGCCTAAGACAGGAGGTGAAACCAAACATTTCCTTTAATTTTCTGAACGAAGACTCACATTCGGGGGTCCAGAGAAATGTTCTTTTTGTCTCTGTCAACTAATGTATTGGCTTTACTATTGTGGCAAAACCATCCACAAAACACCGATAATGAACACACAACCCCAGGAAACTTCTTACTTGAGTCCGATCAGTTGGCTATGGCCAGTCTCTGATCGCTTTCATCTTCTCAGGATCTGTTTGTATCCCTTCGGCCAGCATTATATGCCCCAGGAAGTTCACTTTCCTTTAAAAGAGATTACACTTTTTTGGCACTTGCTTCATTTTTAAAAACTCTCTTTTAGATAGAATCCTGGTGACGCACATGGGTGCGGTCTGCGAGACTTCAGTTAGGAAATAATTGACACTTTACTGAAGAAAAATTGACGATCACAGGTTTACCATGTCACTTTTGCAGGGCAGCAAGTGTAGTGTATTAGACTCCAACCAATTTACTTTGCTTCATTTCTTCTTTGAAGCAAATACTTCTCATTCGTAGATGTGCAAGCGTGATGTAAATAGTAGAGTTAATCAATAAACGGTTTAATTCTTTAGTTTTCTTTTGTAATGATCCAGGCTGTTAAAGGCTTTCAGGTTTTAATAGTTTGTTAAATTGTAATAATTTTTAAATATTTTCAATTTTCATTGTTGTAAATTCTGAATGGTTAGAATTTTCTTTCATTACCCAGTTATTTACACCTTGCTGAATAAAAATGGGCCATATCTGTAAACGCTTACGTTTGGACACTGACTTGCAGTAATTGTGGAAACTAAGCCTGAAAATAAGCACAGTTTGTTTGATATGGTTGTCATTATTTGTATAAGCCACACCCGCCACGTTGAAATGTAAGCCAGAGAATGGACCTTTAGCTCTTAGGTGGCTAAAAAAATAGGAATAGTGACGTCAAACAACACACGCTTAAAATGTTCGTCCATCTGCGTAATGATTATTAGTTCGCATAAATTTGGTTAATATAACATTTGTAAAACCGTGACGTTACGAAACACCACTGCGGATAAACGCTTGAATAAAGATTGTGCACCAGTATGAGGGTGTATTGACTTGTTCCAGTGCGTCCGAGTACTTCACCTTCACGGACATTCTGCACAAGGTCACAGAAGGTTCCACGGATGGCAAGTACGATGCCACCAGGGAAGGAAACCCCGCAGAAAGTAAGTTGTGCAACGCCTATTGTGGGAGATTTGTTTAAGAAATGTGCAATGTAAATCCAATCCACTTTATTACGGGACGTCGTTCATAACGAACAAGCGATTTTTTCAAGGTCGCTGTACCGTATGAGCCACGCCGCCAACCAGCTGAGTAACACTGTCCAGAATTAAACTTAATGTGACTCAAGACACAACGCTGTAGTTCCGTATCATTTTAAGTAGTGTTGTTCTGTATCATTTTAAATAGTGTTTTTATTTAGCAGAGTACAATATGTTTAATGTGTAAGCTGTTTAAAATGTATTGTGTACTAAGTGTATGGCAGTTGAAGAATAAACACATTTTGTATCCACGCAATTCCTTTGTGTCAACAACGTAAACGAAGGCTTACTAGACTTAACTGTTGTTAACGAGACTTTCATAAAAACGGACATCCTTATGTCTCAGTTAGTTCGTTATAGTAGGGGTATACAGTAATATTTTATACTGAGTGGTACATGTTAATGATAAACAACAAAATATAACATGTGACCCAGGGGCTTTATTTCAGGTTTTTCTTGGGGGGGGGGGCAGATTTTATTTTCGGTGACAGTGACCTTGTTGCATCTTTTTTATCAAATAGTCTTACATAAATTAGAAACTTTAATAACAAAACTTCAGTTTTATGTTCATAAGTTAGCATTATTTAAATAACAAAATTAAAAAAAAAATACATTTTTCCCCTTAAATTCTAAATCCAGGGGGGGGCATTGCCCCCTCTCCCCTAATTGACACCGCGTTGGTGTAGCGGTGCTACTATTCACCTTCAACTATGGCGATCCAGGACAGATTTCCGCTGGAGTCACTCCTGGTCCATGCGTGCAGGAAACGTGGAAGACGTTGTCAAAAGCATTTCGTGTTTCTCCATTCCCGCCTCGTGTCATTCTCGCTAAATGTCAAGATAATGCCTACCGGTTAAATGCTGACAGCATGTTTCCATACGACGAACAATTAAAGACTTTAACTACTTACAGATAAATAGGAAGAGTCGTTAATATATGCAACCCCCGTGAGAGTACAATCTTTTGAAGACAAATAATTAGGGAAACATATATTAAATTTTGGTTCTAATGTAAATCGTCGGGTTGGTAGATGGAGTCAAATGTCATGACTTAAAATGAGAAAATGTACGACAAAATGACAAGCAAATGTCATTAAAGAACGTAATTTCATGAACAGGTAAATTATGTGAAGCAAATAACTACAGAAAAAAATGTTACAAAAAGTAAACCCCTTCGTACATTAAATAGGGGCTGATTACTCCATATTGCTTAGAGCTTTGTGACCATCCGCTAAATCAATTTTACATCACGCGTAATATATCAGCATGAAAAAATTAATTAATAAATGGGCCGGAGGAATAAGTTACAACCACGACCGTTTCCACTGAAATCACTTGGTCAGTTACAGGTGAATTTATGTGTTCCTTAGAGGTAGATAGCCTGAAACACTGCCGTGCATGGCGTGTAAGTGTCTTAAGGTTGAAGTAGAGTCAAATTCCTTGTAGTTCTGCAATCATTAATAAGTAAGTGCATAGCTCCATAAAAATTGCTCCAGGGACTGCCAGAATAATCCGAAATTATTGATTTAAGTTTTATATAAAAGAAGAATGTGTATAATTTATTACAGTTTAAAATAAAACTCTACGACATAGTTGCCTGTTGCTTGTCATTTTATTGGACATTAAAATTACATATTTTCAGTCTCCTCCTTTGAGGCTGTCTACCACACTCATAAATCACAATAGGGTAAGTGTTGCACTATTTTTCTTAATTATTTGTTTTTAGAAATGTTTGTAAATTATTTTAAACAACCTCTATCTAGTTAAGTGGTTGTTTACCAAAAATTTTTAATGCTTTAAAATATAATATTTATTAACTAGATATGGTTTCTTTTGTAGACATTCATTGTGAAAATATATTTTTTTTAAATTACGACAGTTTATAAGCTTTCATAGTTCTTGTATAATGGCATGTTAAAGTCCAAATTTGCATAAATGCATTGTATTAGAAAGGGAAACCATCTCACAGAAATGAAATAATTCACACTCAAAGATCAGTGACGCGGACTACGTCCAGATGTGTACAAAAAGTGTAATGTGTTTTTTTTTTGTATTTAAAAAAATTGCCGGAGTTCAAAATTAAAAAATTTCACTGTTCTGCAGTTGTTTAAAATACAAAACATGTTAATGCGGTTTTAATACACGTTTTGGCGTAGCCCGTGACACTGTGAATTATTTCATTTTCTGTGAGTTGGTTTTCCTTTCTAGTTTACAAACCCGTCGTGTCATTATACAAAAACTATGAAAGCTAAAATATTTTTATTTCTGTAAAAATTGACAAAATGTATGTACACAAATCAAACTAATTATCGTACAAACGCGAGAAATATTTTAATAATTACAATTTTTGTGAATTATTATAATTATTCTTTATATTTAAACTAACGTACCAAATTGGCCCAACTGAATGCAGCAGTTTCCAACTATAAATGTCTATTTTCCCAAGACCACTACGTCACAAGAGTGAGGCAAAAACAGACTCTCTGCTAATATAGTTGAAGTTGGTGATACGTTATTCCCTACTAGTTTATATTAAATGGTAATCAATGCAGGTGTCTACAGATAGTTGGAGATGATTTGTGATGTTGCTTTACGTGAATTATTAAACGTATCTATATGTAACTTTGCAACTATGTACAGAAACTCACAACAAGTTTTATTAACATATTATGTGTGACAATATGTTCCTTTTCTGTGATAATGTCAGGATAAACCATACAGTCTCCTAGAAATAGTTACAATCATGTGAAAACATCTTGTACATTTAACTGCGGCATTGGACGTTTATTTATTTTTAAATGTTTGCTATCTTCTGGCCCCTACATTGAACATGTCATAAGACACTGATCATGTCAAAATACTACACATATAATGCAACACAAATTATAGATAAAAACATATATAATACAAAAACAAAATGACATAGGCTACAACATACACGTAAGTTCACAAATTTTCCTTTGCCTGCATAACATATTCCTCAACTGTATTAAAATAATTATTTTAAATAAAATTATGCTCTTGTCTGAATTTTAAATAACTAAGTTTTTATGTGACTTAATATTTCTCAAACGACTTGGCAACTTACTAATAAAAACTTTAATGTCAGCAAAGTAAACAACTTTTTGGCACATACATAGTCTATTATTAGGTACATGTATACCTTCGCTATGCCTAGTGTTATAATTATGCACGACGCAGTTTTGTTTAGAAAAATACGTTAACTTCTGGATGCAATAAAGAGTGTGACTACTTCCAAATGTATGTTTCAATAAGTGGCTAAAAGCCGGTGGCGGATCTTGATTGGGGGGGGGGGGCAGAGGAGGCAGACAGCCCTGGGGGCCTGGTTAGAGGTGGCGCTAGAGGTGCCGAAAATTTTGACTTGGGAATTAAATGTAATTGAGTGTAAAAAAAGATATAATATTTACCAATATTTAGACCTTTACGAGAATAGAATTTTTGTATTTGTAATAACTTTGAACACCATAAAGTTATAAATACAGTATTTATAATTAGAATGCACAGTTAAAATACTGCTAATGGTAGCTAGTAAGTACAGGTATTATGTATTTCTACCATAATTTAATGTTGTTATTTATGCGAGTGCAAAACAACATATGTAAGATACGTTTATTACTGTTGGGTTGATTGGACTGATTGCAGAGAAAGGAGAGGGGCTGGGGGGCAAATCACAATTCTTGCCCCGTGCGAAGAAAAACCGAGATCCGTCCCTGGCTGAAAAAATATTTTCAGGACCTTAAAAAGTTCCAACCTTGCCATGAATTTCAAAGAGCATATATTTTGTGTGAGCACATTCTCTGACTGTGAGGGTGCATGTTTCAGATCTCGCCAAGTTTAATGTGGTGGCCACAGACTACACCAACTTCACTGTTACGTGGGTGTGTGTCCAACGACCTGGCAGCGATGACACGTTTGGTGAGTGCCTCGACTTCTAGCGATTTAGCCACCGCCACATATTTACCAGCCTGCTTTTCAACTTGGAGACATCAGTTCTACAGATAATTGCATCCGATAAAACGTATTTGATTTATCCTATAGTAAGGGATCTGTAACTGTCACGTTGTTATCAGACACCAGACTGGACTCTAGAGTTGCTGTGTGATAATATGACTTCTGCTGATGGCTGGCTGTTTGTATGGCGCGCCTGACGGATACTGTCAAACAATGACATAAGGTCAACTGTAAAATGACCAGTCGCCTGTAATGCGGGAACACAAATCGTCGAAGGCCATGAGCTAATAACGCCACGGAGTAACTGCGGGTAAGTATAGGTACAGCCTATTTTGCAGCAACTTGTTTCAGTTCCTTATGTGTTATGTCTGCAGCTCTGCTCCAAGTTCAGTGAATATAGGTTCCACCTGCAAATCACAGACATACAGTGCCGGAGTAACCTTGTACTGATTGTTACAGTCAAATGAGCGACACTTATGCACCAATACATTCTGCCAATAGCCATGAAGCAGAGCTGCAGTTGTGCACGCAAGTCATTGAAACAAGTTCGTGAAAAATTATTTTTACAAAAAATCAGTGGCTCTAAGTACTGACCAGTCGCAATTAAATACGTGAAAATTACAGGTATCTACCTATAGTGTTAAAATAGAGCGCCTCCCAACGAGGCTAAATTGATTCGATTCCGAGTGTGGGTGGGGGGTCAAGCACCAATTTTTTGCAAGCGTCTCTGTTTGGTCGGCAAGTTTACCCGAAGTACTCTTTCTTCTCTATAGTCCGTATTCCGTCGCTTTTCCATCGAAGGGTTTGTCTCACTTCAGCGTTCTACAGACGCCTAAAGGTTGCCCTGTCAATAAATACTCTAGTCTGTGTATGCGTGATGACGTGCCCTCTGATACCCTCATCATACTGTTGCGGATTTAAAATAACTACTTTTTACCATGTTCTATAAATGGTTCTGCAGCATTAGAAGTTTTCCTATCATAACTAGGGTTCGGTTATTCAAACAAAAGGTTGTTGCCCACTCCGGCGCTGCGCGGCACGGCTCGGCGTGGCGTGGCGCCGTGGTTGCCAGATGGTAGTGCGCGCATTTAGAAGCGGCATGGCGCGCGCAACAGGCGGAAATTAGCTTTTGAAGTTTAAGCCTGGTCTATCTGTTTCAGTGTCTGCAATATATATTCGTGTTTCTAGCTGTATTAGTTCGCAAAATATCTTCCTAATTTTTCTTTAACTTTAAGTAAAAAAGAAGTGACAAAAGTGTGGACGCATGTATCCGATTTACATAAAATATTTTTTCCGGTATTTTAGTGACGGAAGATACTTTTACTGCTTTCATATTGCGGCAGATAAAGTTGTGTATTCGAAAAATATAAATTAAAAATTATAATTGATTGCTATGACGTCAAGAGCTCTGGACCTCGTTGTTTGCTACCATCAAAGAGTTCATGATGGAATGACCGGGTATAAAAAGTAAAAAATTAAAATGGTAGAGAGCGAGCAAAATATAACATGGGGAGAAGGAAACAATATTATGCCTTAGCGCTCCAAGCATATGGTTATTTGAGGGTCTTGAGAGAACGGTTTCAAGGGCCTGTTAACAAGAATGAAGGCTCAAATATGAAGTAATGACAGAGTGGAATATGTATGATATTAAATGACCTAGCATAAACCAAAGCCATGATGGTGGAGAGAGCACATTTCCCAGAATACGTAGCTGGGACTGATACATAAAGGCAGAGGTTGATTACGACGAATCACAACGTAATGCAGTTGCAGAGGTGGAATGAGAAAACAGAGAACTAATTATAGAGCATGAGAATCGGAATATTAGTACTTGAATAAGAGCCAAGATGGAGAGCAGAAATGACAAGAGCATGGGGGAACTCAAATGTCATGAATTTTATAGAAAGTAAAACGGACATTCCTCGATGGCTCATCGGACAGTCCCTCAAATATCAACAACAGTCGAACTTAAATCCTACTCGATCGTCGATAACAATATATTCTACAATTCAGTTCATAGATCCACTAATTTGCACCGTGCTGTGCCACAATGTGGATAGACAAGTGTGTCCTTGATTTTTATTGTGTTGGTATAAATTTGTTGAAATTAATTTGGAAACCGTTTAGGAACATTTTTATGATTCCATATGAAAAAAACGGGATACTTTTAGTAACTTTGTCAGTAAAATAGGAAAAGTCTAAGGGAGAAACTGGGTTATTACGTTATAAGGGTTGGTGATGTCATCTAAGGTGACGGAGGGTTATTTAATGCATGATTCTGATATAATCCACATCTATATTTCTCAGCCGTTTACCCAGAAACCCACTTATTACCAAATAGATAAATACCATCGTAAAATTGTTTAAATATCATGACGGAAATTGTTAATATGTTAAACGTTATATATTATATTCACTGAATAACCAAACTAAATGTGTATCTGTATGTACTTTTATTCAAGTAATTTATATTATTTAGATTCCTTATTGTATTGGGAATGACTATAAATGTCATTAACTGGAAATTACAGATCAGCATCTCGTTTATTGCATCTCTCGCAAATGACATCGAATACCCGGGCTTGGTGAGTCTGTAAAATATGAAGAGAGCTGTACTCTATACAATATACTTCGAAATTTGAGAGCCAACCATAACATGATTCCCAACTGCATAACTTATAAAATATGTTAGCATAGTAACCATGGATCGTGTACCAATCACCGATAGTACGAAGATTGTCGAAGTTGAGCCGAAGGGTCACGAAGACGTGGACGGCACCTAGTTCTTTCCTCCAGCCCTCGCTCTCATAGACGCGACGCGGCCGGCAGCCAAGTAGATTGGTTGCCAGGAAAGTCTCGAAACTTCTCCAGGAAAAATGGCTCACCGCGCCGCGTCCAGGTGTGCGCGCTGCCATTATGCAACTAAAATTCTGCGCACCGGGCCGCACCGCGCCTAAGTTATTTTATATTTGTGTCAAACACTGTTCAACTTTTACACATTAGATAACATGTAATTTTCCTAAATAAAAAAGTTACGTCCCATCGTTTTTGCATAATCACTCATCAAAGTCTCAAAATGGCAATTGAAGTGTATCCAAAATAATAATAAAAAAAAAAGTAACTAACTAATGAATTCAAAACTGAAAGTAAGTTTGTCACTGCATTTCATGACTTGATTGCCAAAATTTTTTATTTGAAAATGTCAGTAGTAGCCAAAAGTTAAAGTTATGCAAACAGTTATCAACTTTCAATAATATTTTTAAAAATACAAAAGTTTATCCCTTTGTATGTACAAAAGTGTATTGAAGTAGCCCGTAGCCTATGATTTAGTATCAATATGAATTGTCTTGTTTCTGCAAGTTAATTACTTTTTTTATTTTGGCTACGCTGCAACAGTCATTTTGCGACTTTGATGGGTGATAATGCTAAAACTATGGGACATACGTTTTTTTATTTGGGGAAAATACATTCTATCTGTGTGTAAAAGTTGAACAGTGTTTGGCATAAATATGAAATAATGAATTTTTACGGGTCCAGCGGCCTTAAAGTTATTGTTTATAAAAATATAAATACTGAATTTTTCACTTCAATTATATTAACGGTTACACGCGGAGGAGATTTTATTAATTCTTTGGCTATATAGTCTAAAATGTGTCCTGTTAATGTCTTATTGTTGTAGCTCACCTCTCACCTTGTGTTAGCCCGGGCAGGCTGACTACATGGTGCATTTCGTGCCTCTTAACGAGATGTCGAGCAACATTTTAATTGTTCAAATAATTTTTTATATTTTACGAGGCATAATAACTTAGTTCGTCTTATGGACATACATTAAAGCTATCTTTCAATAACCCTAAAATTTTCTACATTTCATAGTTTTCGTATAGTGACATGCCAAAGCCCAAATTTTCATAACAATGTTTTACTCAACAAAAAAAAAAAAAAACCAACTTGCTTACAAAAACCGAAATAATTCACTTTGAAGAACAGTGTCACAGGCTCCGTCTAGATATGTAATAAAAACTGTTAATATTTTTTTTTTGTGAAATATTGCTGAATTTGAAATAAAATGTTGCCAATTTTCTGCAATTTTTTTCAAACAAAAATTTTCATTGAATGTTTTATACACGTCTTGACGTAGCCCTTGACACAGTTCTTCAGTGTAAATCATTTCATTTCTTTACATCTGTTTGTTTTACTGTCTAGCATAAAACAGTTTCATGCAAATTTGGGCTCTGTCAGCCATTATACAAAAACTACGGAAGCTAGAAAATTTTGATTTCTGCCAAAAACTGTCACAGTGTACGTAAACGAAACAAACAGTGTCGCGTACAAACGTAACAATAAGGTAATCAATCGACTACCGACCATATCTCGGATAGGATAGGTCCAGACCTCTTGCAACTTTGAGAATACGAGCGACGCACAAACAACACGCAATTTGTTTCTTGCCAAGGTGTAGAAATTTGCGCGCATCTTCCTCGCAAATATTATTACACGAATACCAGCCTGTAAGTTATAAATGTGAGTTTTGTGTTCAATAGTGTGCTTCAAAGTGAACTCGCCAGTAGCAGTGACTGTGTGTGCCTTGCAGAGGTGAACTTCCTGTTGACGCGAGTTCAACTTCCAAGCAACGAGGTGGTGGATCTGGGCGGTCCGTATCTTCCGAGGGACGACTACTCAATCAGCGACCAGACCAACTGTCCAGCGCACAGCCATACATGAGTTACCTTGCAGCTCCTGGCTTAGGTCTGCAAATAAATTCTGATTTATTACACCTTTGCTCTTGTCACTTTCCACGAAATCCCCATTTTCCCGACTGCTCCTTATGAAACTTCTAATGACTTTTTTTTAAATTGGAGTTCTAGTACCTGCCCAAAATTTTCCCTTGGGGCGTAACGAAAGTTACCTTAAAACGAGGTGAGATAATGTCTAAAAGTAGATGAACTGGATTACTGTTAACTTTTATTTGTGAGTGTTCCTCAAATCTTGCCAAATTAATGCACTTATCTGGAATTTTATCATTCATAATTCATTTAAATGATGTAGTCATTCTTGGATTGAATTTTTTTAAACAACAGTAAACACATATATGAATTGGGAAATAGTTGGACATAAGATATTTCGTTTTGTAAAATATGGCGACTAGAATCACATTCGCTTGTTATTAATACTTCGAAGGTTTCTTCAACAATGTATACTATAATAGAGCAATATAGTTGTAGAACGAACAATCTGTTTTCTAAAAGGCGGTAAGGACAGTACAAACTGAAGCAATTTCTAAACCTGATTGATGTGCTTAATTTAATAGGACTCAAGAGAGTTTATCTTAAAAACATAATACGTAATATTTATGTAAACTAGTTACTACCCGTCTGACCAGTCTTTACCTCTGATAAGTGAGTGACAGTGACTTGTAGGTACGGTAAACATAAAAAAATGCATACAGTTTGTATATTTTAAAGTTAAATGTTTAAAAAATTACATGAAGGAAAATGCTTAAAGATATACATTAGTGTCAATATATATGTTTAGATAATCATTCTTAGGTAAGTAATAGAAAATCAACACGCAAACGGAATTCAAATAGTTATGAATATATAGAATTAAAAATATAAAATCATACGATTTTATCGTAGTATTATGTAATGCATTATGCAGGTACGTGAATGTTTTAACATACAGCACACAAGGTTTCAGTTGTGTTTCAGAAACATTTCAAAGACTTAAGAATGTTTCGTTTAGGTATAACTCCATTTGAATATTTCACTTAAATTTCTTAAACATCCCAATGAGGTATTAAGTATCTCATGTTTCAAATAGGTCTCAGTAATGTTCCGCTGAAACTTCCACCAGAACGATGGCTTTTATTTTACAGTAAACATTCCAGAAGCATTCCAGAAATATCGCGATGCGATGCAATATTTCAATAAGAATATTTCAAATAGGTCCCTGAAAAGTTTAATCGAGATATTTGTCGCCATTATTGCTGAGTAGCAATGTTGTTGGTTGAGAATTAGGCTTTTTAGCACCTATTTGTTCCAAACAAACAGGTTCAAAGTTAGTACATAACATTCCTTATTGCCCTGCTATTTCAACATTAAAAAACCTGTTTAGTTTAATATAATGTTGTTGTTAATATTGACAGTTCAAACTGTTATCCATGTATAACAATGCGTTTAGGATATTCAAACAGAACGCTTAAAAATGTCAAGTAATACCGTGACTCTAGTTAGAGCCGGAAATATTATTGAAATGGTCGCATGTTAATCTTAATAATACTATTTATAATGCTACTGAGTTTCTCTATCAAACGCTTATTTAATTAACTACTTCAGTACATCACATGTCAATTAATTATTTACATACATAAAAAGTCGCAGGAGTCGAGTGGTGCCGACCCCCCCCCCCCCCCCCCCG
>PNEQ01052060.1:0-18471 GCA_003012365.1 Medauroidea extradentata
AGCAGAAGGAAGGAGAGCCAGAGCAGGGGTGGGGAGCAGACGGAATGACAGAGCAGAAAATTCTAGAGAAGGGGGTGTTGGTCTGGGGAGCCATGGAATGATAGAGTAGAAAATTCTAGAAAAAGTGATGCAATCCAAGATGGCGACCGGAAGTAGATGACAACCGGAAGTGATGCAATCCAAGATGGCGACTGCAAAAAGGCAAGGTCATCCAAGATGGCGGACGGGATTCAAGATGGCCGCCGTGTGTCCCCCGGTCCCCACCCCCAACCCCTTGCGCTCGGACCGCCATTTTCCATCTACTATAGCTCATTCAGTCGAAGAAAACCAATCATTCATTAAAAAAGCGCATATCACCCCTGTACAGTACTGAGAGTTCTATTTTTGAACAATCTTAAAACTTTTCTCGCAGCCATTTACTCAATTATCATCCTGAAGCAAAAATATACTAAATATCTGGACGGGTTCGATGATATACACCTACTAAGAGACTGAAGATCTTTATATATCGACGTGATTTTAGTTTGAGATTGATGCTTACTCAAATACCTGAATCAATTTCACGAACTTTCGAAATTTCCCACCTAAGGAGGTTAAAAGGAGTGAAAAGTTATGACATGCGTTTTCAATTAATCACCTATATGTACTGAACTCAGCGGACTATCGTCGTGTTGTTCACGTACAAGAGACACGAGTAAAGTATCCTAAAATGTGATTCAAGGGTTTTTCGAATTTCAGTCTCTTAGTAGGTGAAAATACCTGGAATGTGTGTCAGATGAATCCTCGATGTATATCATCGAACCCGTCCAGATATTTAGTATATTATATATATATATATATATATATATATATATATATATATATATATATATATATATATATATATATCGATTGTGAATCGAAAACACATTTTACACTTTTTTTTACATCTTTGGGTCTGAGTTCAAAAATTTTACTTAAATAATATTTTGGATATTTACATAAGTATCAATACAAAACAAAGAACACTTCAATTTCTCGATTGGTTCGATACATATGGAGAAATAATCGAAATCACATTTCATGTATTTTCACCCCCTTAGTAATCAGATTTCGAAACGTCTTGAAGTCATATCATAGTCACTTGTATACGTAACCGACTAAAGAAAAAATCATGACGATAGCCAATTGTTTTCTGGTAATATAGACGATTCATAAAAACATTTTTCCTCCTTTCTACAGATTTGGGAGTAGAATTTAAAAAAATCCTGCAACTACTTTTTGGGTATTTACGTAAGCATCATTTTGAAGTGAAAAGCAACTCTTTTTACTGAAGGACTCGATAACTATTGATAGTTAATTGGAAACACACTTACGGTCTCTTCACCCCCTTAAATGTCGAATTTCGAAGAATCCTGAAATGGCTAATATGCATTTTTATGTGTCCCACTGAAGTAAAAATCTCGATGATAGGTAGTTGGGTTCGAGATCTATTGACATTTCGTCAAAAGTATATTTCACCTCTTTTCAAACCCTTTTAGGTCCAATTTTCGAAAAATTCCTTCTTAGTGCTCGCCTACGACCTGAGGGGAACCCCAAAAAAAATTTCACGATTCCAGGTCCAGTGGTTTGGACTGCAGTTTGATATGTCAGTCAGCCAGTCAGTCAGCTTTCATTTTATATAGATAGAGATGTCATAATCCATGGCACTATTAATTCTTCAGTGTGTATTTTTTCTTTGAGGTAAGTAAGTTTGTTTTCCTTTATTGCATAAAACCGTTTTATTCATATTTTTACTTTAATATGCTATAATACAAAAACTATGAAAGCTGAATAATTATCGTTTTGGTGACAAACAGTCACGATATATGCGTACAAATCAAACCATATATCACTCGAATAAAAAAAATAAAATTTTCAGTGAACCCCCGCCTCCTTAAGAGTTGGTTGGACCTGGCGCGTGAGACGTGATGTAGCGTTGTTCGGAAAGTATTTTTTCTTGTGCAACTGTTAAAAGGTTTCCAATGTGTTTGTCTACGAAAAGAAGGCACACTTCAAGCTGTGTCCCTATGATTTAAAAAATGCTGTCCACTAACTAAAAACGCGATTTCCAAGCTCCTCAAAAGTTCTAAAATTACTATTTTACGTAGCTATAGCTGAGAACATGTGAACCGTAATCGGAAAACAAAATCATAGAAACCTGCATTGGACTTTACGTCATACTTTCCACAAATAAAATAATGGGGTCATCGCTTGAAGTCGCGTTGAGAAACTGTTTCTATGAAAACACTGCACGATAGTTTAGTCCTTCGCGCCTAGAGGCGATGAGGTGTTTGACGCACGTGTTATATTCGACTTATCGCCTTCACTGTTTCCGTGCCTCAAACGTAAAAAAAAAAATCTAGTGTTCATTAACTCTTCAGTTAAAAAATAATATGACTGGCTGCAGCCCAATTTCACGTTATAAGTTAAATTGCCATACTTGTAGTGCAGAGCAATGCAAATAGAATTTGCGATGCAATCGCAGATTCCCCATTTTCATTCTCAGAATTTGATAAAAGCGAAAAATAAAATATGGCGACTGAAATCGTGTCTACTACTGGTTGCAAACATCAATGGTCAACATTTTCTGCAGCTCGTTGCGCTGTAATAGGTATGGTGTGTAAACAGGTCAATCACAAAACTTTCGGCAATTTAACTTACATAATGTTGATAGTATAAAATCCGAAATTGGTTTGTTTTTTTACTTAAAAAATAAGGCAAGGAACCATAATTTCTACTGCTTTTATGATAATTAATATTTTAATCCTTAAACGAGAGGTGATATCGAAAAACTCTTGCACAGTTTTGATAACAACGGTGTAAACTGTCTTAACTAATTTTTGAAGACAAAATACAGAGTGGTTTAAGATAATTATCCAATTAAGAGAATTCTCATTAATGAAATAATTAGGCGAATCTAAACAACTTTTGTTTTAAAAATTATTTTGACTGCATAGTAATAACAATTGTTAGCAAAACTGGCCAACAGTTTATCTATACCTGCTCTAGTTTAGAAATTAAAAAAATTAAATATCGTCAAAGAAATAGAAATTATGAATCATGGTCTTAAATTAATTGACTTCTCTCTTTGCGAAGAATAATGGCTAGAGATGGTATATCGCGAAAATGTTTTGTGCCAACATACCGTTGAAAACGCTCACTCTAAAAAATAGTTAGTAAATTTACCACACGTGTGTATAGGAGTATATTATGTATGTTAGAACTGTTTCCCAGACATCAATGGTAGCACCCCTACACTTTATTATAAAACAGTCAAATGTATACTGAAGTTACCAGGCTTGTATTGTAAACAAGTGTAAAAATGTGCATATTTAAAAGACCCCACACTGTGTTTAGGTTAATTACTTCCTAAATATTTTAGGATGTATTTTCCCAGGCAGTTTCTTGAAAGGTATATGTTTGGCTGATGTGCGTGTGACACAACGTAGCTGTCTGCAGACCAACAACAGACATCACATATTACAATAGCGGTATTCTTATTGGCTCAGTCAAATAGGGTAACAGCTCTACGTACAAGCGAAAACCAGTAATAAAGTATAGGCCATTCACGATAAAGTGAGCATTGTATAAAGTTTTCTTTCTGCTGTTTTGCAGCCAACTTTACTATTTATAATATGAAAACTTCCCTGTAACTGAAAACTAGTGTAAACATTTCAACACTCTCATAATTTAACATATATTGGCCTAACAAAACATCTTTTTAATTAATTACAAGTTCTGCTCAGTGCTCTGTTTATAATGAACAGCCTATAGTAAGCTGTACGTGTGTTGAAACCCAGCAGACAGTCAAGTTTTCCCGGCCATAAACCAACATATCTAATAATTACAGTTAATTTTACTATGGTCTCGTATTTTATTAGACCCTTAGCGACAGCAGTTATGTGTCAAACCCTCCCATACAAAACACACTTTCTTTCTAACCTAGTAGAACCAACCCTACCCAGTCACATAGTATGTCCTGGGCTGGTCTGTACATCTCCTAGTGTACACCGCTGACAATAGGCACAGGCCCGCAGAGTGGAGCGTAGTTGGAGCTCGGGGCGTGTGTAGTGTTTGTCAAGAA
This sequence comes from Medauroidea extradentata, assembly GCA_003012365.1. NCBI lineage: Eukaryota > Metazoa > Arthropoda > Insecta > Phasmatodea > Phasmatidae > Medauroidea > Medauroidea extradentata. The sequence continues at coordinate 4,106 of PNEQ01052060.1, forward strand.
TGAGAGAGAGCTTTCAGACCCCCCTCCCATTTACCCCTTCACCCAGGCGTAAGGATGCATGTTTACATGCTATGTAGTTCCGACGTGTACTTGTTTCCTCAAGTACCGCCCCCTTTCACTGCGCCCCTACCCCCCCCCTCCCCTACATGGCAAAGTAAGAACTTTAAGGGTGTTCACGTGGTAAACGTTTATAATTTTATGTTTACACGACGTAGTATTCGTTTTATAGAAGTTTCTTGTTACTACATTTTCCACTTGTAAAAATGTTATTCCCATAGCAGCATGTCAAAGACAGAATTTGCAAGATACGGGAACATAGTAATAACAAAAACCAAGTGACACACTCGGAAATAACTTACCCTGACATTAGATATTTAGGACATTTGCACAAATATGTAAAACCACACAACAAAGTTATTTTGCCTTCTTTAAAAATCGCCGTATATGAAGTAAATTGTTATCATATTGAGATATTTTTTAAAACTACAAACGAATTTCAGCGTGTGTATTTAAATCTATTATCTCACTTCAGCGTAAATTATTTCAATCGAGTGAGTTACTTGGTTTTTGGTATACATATCTTCCAGTAACGTGCAAATGTTGACTTTGTCGTGTCGCTATGCATATTGCCCATAATATCTCATTTCAGCGTAAATTATTTCATTCGAGTAAGTCACGTGGTTTTTCTTATTCCTATAGTCCCGTAATTTTTGTAAATGTTGACTTTGTCGTGTCGCTATGGGAAGACTACGAGATCTAAACAATTGTTACAGGTGTAAAATGCAGTCGCAAGAAGCGTCTTTAAAACGATCACTATGGCGTGCAAATATATAAAGTTATGTATTCTTGGCACGTGAACAGCCTTAACCTGTAGCTCGCACGTGCGCGGTACAGAGACTAGCTCCTCTCCTCGTGAACTTGCAGTATGATGTCCACGTCCGGTGAGCATTGTCGTCATTCTTCCTTTTTCATGCGTCAGCACGAGTTTGCTGAAGGTGGTCTCGTCCACTGCGTGTCGCATGTTATGACATTTATAAAATCAGGTTACAATTTCCTCTGCTGAAGACTATATTTCTACAGCCACAGGCAGTATCATAATGCAGTCGGTAAATACGACCCACGACCCACGGTAATGCTCAACTGTGAAACAGTGCCAAGACTCAGGGCGTAAATTATATTACGGTGTATGTTCGGGTTGTTGAAAGTTCGGGATGTAGGAAGTTCTGGATGTAGGAAGTTCGGGATATACGATGTTTAGGAATATAGGACGTTCGGAATGTGGAAAGATCGGGATACAGGAAGTTCATGATGTAAGAAGTTTGATATGTAGGAAGTTTGGTATGTAGGAAGTTTGGTATGTAGGAAGTTCGGGATGTAGAAAGTTCGGAATATACGATGTACAGAATGTTGGACGTTCGGGTTACAGGACGTTCATGATGCAAGAAGTTCGGAATGTAGGAAGTTCGTGATGTACGAAGTTCGAGATATACTATGTTTGGGATGTAGGATGTTCGGGATGTAGAAATTTCGAAATGCAGGAAGTTCGGGGTGTAGGAAGTTTAGGAGGTAGGATGTTCGGGATGTAGGAAGTTCGGAAGGTAGGATGTTCGGGGGTTATTAATTTCGGGTAGTTTGAAGTAAGCCTGAAATATACCAAAGAAAACATCCGAAACAGTGTTGAAACAGTCATATTAAAAGTTACGAATCAATTTTGTTCACTTTGGCGCCGAATTACAAGTGAATAAAAATGTTATTGAAGTCATAAAGTGATAGGCCTATTAAAAATACATTTTTTTTTGTAGAATAAGTTTCTGTAGACGGCATTGTCAATATTACGAGACGATTACTGAATTAGCGTGCAAGTTTTCTGCTGAATTGATTTTGGTGAGGGGCTTTATGCCGTGGAAATACTGTAGCAAAGTTCTCTGCACCATTACACTGGAATATTACGTACACATCTCATTAGAACATTATTATGTACGGAAATCTTATCCCATGTTTGAGAGCTTCGAAACATCGTTTCTAAAGAAATATTACTGCAATGGGGAAAAATTTATAAGTAGGACTTTCGAGTGTTTTTTTTTTTTCTTCACGCAAATACTTTTTAGCTCACAGTTCTCAGGGCACTGAAAACAAATTATCAGGCTTTGATCTGGTAGCAATATGGAATGCACCGAGATGATAAATAACACCTCATTAGGCGGTCAGAGCCCTTAAATCGCAACATATGACTGAAAACGGAAATAAGTACGAAAGGGATTAAAAATTATACGCTAACTTATTATTTATGTGCAAGAATTTTGTAAATGTGGAAGTTTTATTTATGGGTTTAAATAGCGGTAATAATGTGCTATGCATAAACTTTTCATTCTGATGCAGTGTAGCACCCTTTTATTCCGTATGTCACCATAACGTTTTAATATTCATTCAAATTGAGAAGAAACCTTTTTTAAGCTAATTCACACCCTCCTTCTCTTTATGCTTAGCCCCGGGGTTATTTGGCCTGTTCTTCACCCTTCTCCCCGTTAAGGCAATGATCTTCCATTTATTTCAGACAATTGCAAATAACTCGAATATTTTTTAACCAAATGCTTTCAAAAAATTTGAAGCTGTATGAAGTCATACGATACACCAATTTGGGCGAGCATTTTTCTAAATAATGTACTGTTTGCTAGCAAAAAATAATTTTGCTTTATTTTGGCTGATTTTGATATTTGATATTTCAGGGGCAAAAATCTAATAATACGTTTGGTGTATTGTAACAGAAAAATTCAGCTACAAACTATTATATGTAAGTGTTAAAATTGTAAGATGAATTTCTGATGTATGTATTAATACATGTTTAAAAAAAATTTCGAAACCACTGAAAAACTAAAAAGCGAGGCCTTAAACTCATCAGTTTTCTTGTCGGTCACGTTCAACGTCACGAATTACAAGCCCCCCCCCTCCCCAACGTACACACTTCAAGAACATACGTGTTCGGACTGTATTGCGATTCACTCTTGTTCAAAGTGTGTGTCGTGGAGACGCACTAAGAGTCCTTGTCGTTGGAAATGTTGACCCCGACAAACAATGGCTATTTGTTCCCACCCGTTCACGCGACTCATTCCCGCCTCCCACAGCTTACAATAGATCGAGAACCTTCGGCGTACGGTATCGGTTTGTTGTGCAAGCAAATGCATAATGCCGCTCTCACCAAGCAAACGTCGATAGGCGAAGATTATTTTTTCGTGACTTGTGTGAATGTGCAATCGGTTTTTAATCCAGTACACAGAACCTTTGGGCTGTGTGCACATGAGAATCAACTACCATGTTGGATTATTTCTTAGAGAGATGGCGAGGTACGATGTCTCCAACTCCCAATGATAGCCTGGCAGAAAAAAAAATTAGATTCTGATTGTAATTATACATTGCTAGATGTATTTTTCAGCACAAGATAACAATGTAATCAACATCGAAGTATATCAAAAACAAACCCACGCCAGTCTATATTTTCATTGTCACACACAACCACTCTAAAAGCACGGAAGGCAATATTCCCGCAATATATCACTTTCTCTAAACAGCCTATAAACTAAAAATATGTTGTGCGCTTACATTTAGCGACTGCCCCATTGTCTGTACTGGTTGGTTGGATCGAGGCGGCGTTGGGTACCCGGAAGACATACAAGAAATGAAGGAAGAGCTTGCTGTCTCCAGGAACGTAACGAGATAACAAGGGGGAAAAAGAGTGGTTCGTGTGTTGTCCAGGCGACACGCGGTGAAGAAAGAACGCGGGTTTGTTTGCGCAAGATGGAGGCTAGAGTGTGACGGCAAACGTGATTTTTCTCTTCTTGGCGACAAAGTGAAGGGTGGTAACAGCACAAACCTCATGAGTGTGAGAGGGCATGCAGAAAAGCTGTGTCATACCTAGAAGCACGCCGAGTGAAAATGTCATCATACTTCACTATTATTCTTATTTTATTTTCAGTAAAAGAAGAAATGCCACCTGACGGTAATTAAATATGTCTAAGGTAAGTAGTTAACAGCTAGGTCATTAAAGCCCGCCTCACGCGATGCCTATATGCATAGCTTTCTGTTAATATACTCATGGGTATAGCATTGCTAGACACTGGAAATTCGCGAAAGTATTCAGTCTGCATGGTATCAAACAAACTGTAGTATCTTTATGCTACTATTATAGGATGATGCAATTTGTGAATATATGTGTACAGTTTTGGGAGAAATAATATGTTCTGCGTTAAATCTGTATGGTTCTAAGTGGGAATGTGGAAGAGAGAAACAGTGTTTCAAATAAACAATAACCAGTATCGACACTACATCTTTATTTTATCCACAGCTCGTTGGAGTCTAGCGAATTCTACTTTTCGTGCGGTTTTCCAGTGTCCCTAAGCATTGAGCATATCAGATTCTGTAGCTAGTTTCATAAAATAAACTGGTCGTTCCTTTTATACGTTCTTTCACGATACCTAGCGGGGTAACAGAAAACTTAACCCATATTTTATAGAGTGTTAAGTGTGGAATGAACACTTTCAAGACAATTTGGTCAAGAATAATAATATACGGCAGCTTTTGAGAATCAGTTAAATCTAGGCACAATGTACTAGGATTATTATTATTACAATGAGAAAAATAATGGCATAGATTAAAATAAGAAATTTCATTATGTTAAAATAGGTACTACAATCATGATTTGTTACTAGTATCTCTGGGATTGTTCCTATAACAAAGCACTTTGTTCTTTCAAGAGATTAGTCTACAGAACAGAATGTTCCGTCTACATTTAATATTGCTGCAGGGGCAATCCAAATACTACCGGCAACAGAACATAATTACTGTCCATATTTTAACATTTCAGCCAGTGCTGTCACCTATTCACTGTGGAGCACATATTACATTTGAACGTATTGTAACGAGACAGCGCCCGACCTCACACAGGTGTCACAATGAGCCACACCACCTCCCCTTCTTCCTTCTCTCTCTACCCCCACTTAGGGATGACATACCTGCTGCCTCTGCCTCTCTTCCCGCTGATGTCACATACCGTCTGTGATGCGAGCACCGTCCTTTAAGAGAAGTCCTCGAGGGGCACGCTTTCGCTCTCTGGAAGCAATAAATGACATTGGTAATACGGGCGAGAATTCCGCGCACGTCAATAATATTACAGCCTCTATGCGCGGAGAACTAAACTGGTGTGCAGGGGTTTCGTTGTGATCTTTTATCTATGGGACTCTAAGCGGTGACCCTATAATTTTATTTGATGCAAGTACGGCTGAAAGTCAAGCGAATGCTTCTATTTTTCTGTTTTACCAATCAGGCGGGTATTTTTCGAGAAACGGCAGTCTCAAAAAGCCGTTTTTAGCCATTTTGAGGGACCTCAGAAACAGGTTTCTAACAGGCGTGACGTATTGTTGAAAAAATAGAAGCATAGTTTTAAGCGTGTTGTCTTTTTATATATAAATATATTGGAAATAAGTTAAGCAGTTTCGAGTAAAAGAGATCTCGCGCAACACGCTGCATCACCGTTCATGCGCTAGGCGAGGACTTCTCTTAAGGGGCCTGCCTAGATAGGCTGTGTTTGTGTGGGAGGCAGAAGTGGTAAGTGTGTGGCTAACTGACGTATATAATGTATTATCGCCTCTCCGTGCAAGACACTCAGCTGGCGTGCAGTGCTTTACTATTATCATTTTTATCTACGGGAATTTAAGCGATGACCATATTATTTCATTTGTGGGCAACATAGTTCAAAGTCTAACGCTTGTTTCTATAGTTGTGTTTTTTCGAATCCGGTAGTTATTTTTCCAGTTATGGCAGTCTGGAAAACCAATTTTTGGCCATTTTGAGGGGCCCGAAAATGGTGTTTCTAATAAACATATTGAATTTTTAAAACTATAGCGACATAGTTTGAAGTGAGCGTTTTTTGGTATATAAACAAATATAACGCGCGTTAAATAGTTTCGTCAAAAAAAGAATAGTCGTCACTCGCTGCAACGCGTTTGAAGCTCAGGTAGGGAGTCCCCTTATTATCATGCGACCAGGTCCTCGTTGAAGCTTGGCCTAGCCCATAGAAACTTAGGGCTGGGTCAGCTGATTCATTCCCGAGCGGTGAGCATGAATTAGGCGCTCGCGGCTGCTGAGCAGGTGAGTTGTGGCACTTAGCCCGTGTGAGAGGGAGTGCGGAGACGACCTCGCAGCAAACACGACGGTCTTGAATACAAAGTGGCGGCAAGGAGCGAGGCGGGATCAGCACATCAAGCGGTGACAGAGTGTAAAGTGCGTACAGCGGCGGAACAGTCGGAGTATGTTTGGACGGTGCATTTGCTTATGTTGGACGGACGAGCAGGCTAGAGTATTCCTGAAAAAATTGTAGAGATTTCTGTAAAGAGACGTTTCACGAGAACAGTGACTTATGTAATATGAGGACAGTTTTATGTGAGAGAGACATATATTGATGAACTGTATGCTAAGCACAGGAATTCTTTGTATTAGAAATATTAACTGTAAATAACAATCGTAAATACCAATTTATATATTTTTTAATTGTATCCAGATAAGTGTTTCATTAAAATGGTAGAGTATTCTCATAAGGCTAGTAATACATTAGGAAAATGTACTTTAATTCTTTCATTTAATCTCTCAAGTCATCCATCCGGATCGAGCCTTGTTGCACCCAGAAACATTGGTGTAAATACAGTACACATAAAAACATTTCGTGCTTGAATATTTGGGCTAATACGTTAGTTCGTGACCGAATGGGTTAAATAACGGTGCTTAAAACAGTACATTTTTCTCGTTGTAATCACACACTGCTATATGGCATTAATAGGGGCCCTTGTTTTTCGCGAAAAGAATTTTGTCCAACTTTGTTTCGGTGTATTACGTTCACATCTGCAGTTCTGCTTCGTGGTCAGTGATTGGATATTTTAAATATTTCGAGCCTTGGGATTCTACCGGAAAACCACATACGTGTGGTGTTGCAGGAACGTTATTGTAATTGGCTCAGTCGAATGAGATACGCCTCTTCACATAGACACGCTGCCAATAACCATGAAGCAAAATTGCATATGTGCACGTAGGGCACTGAAACAAACTGCGGGGCAAAATTATTTTCGCGGGAAACAAGTGTCCCTAGACATTAACAATTTAACAAGTTGCAAAAAGTTACTAACCGGTTGGAAAGAAACCGACTTCTAAAATGTTCATCTTTCCGTAATGAGCCTTTGACAGAGCATTGTCATTTGAGTCTTACTTGTGATTAGACGGGCTGCTCATATACTGTATGAGTAGAGATGATGGTTAGAGGTGCGTAAATTTCGCACATACATTCCACGTCAGGTTGAACGCCAATTATGTATACTTCATTGTCATGTCTGTGACTTGCTGGCGGCTGTTACGAAACGCGTTTGACTACTGCAAGCCAGTAGTAAATAAGGAAATAATGCGAAGTGCTATCGCTTGCTACCTGCTTGTACGGTTATAAGCCAATAGATATGGATTGTGGCCAGTGGGTGTATAGGACTGACAAGTCTAGCCTGCTGCCAGATGAATCTCTAATGATGGTATATCGTGAAAATATTTTGTGCCAACATGCACTTAAAAACGCTGTAGTTTCTTGCAGCATGTATGGTTGGGTGATATACGTCTGACACAACATAGCTGTCTGCAGACCAATAAGAGGCATCTAATATTACAATAGCGGTATTCTTACTGGCTCAGTCAAATAGGGTAACAGCTCCACGTACAAGAGAAAGCCAGTAATCTTCTGGTAAACTGAACGTGTGTTGAAACCCAGCAAACAGTCAAGTTTTCCCGCCATAAACCATCACCTCTAAGGATGAGACGGAATGCGCTGTGATAGCTAGAGGTGATGACTTATAACAGGAATAGTTTAATGTTTGCTAGGCTTCTGTGTAATGTATTCATTATAGACGCTTTCCTGTCGTTATCGTCGAGTACCTTGACTTGGATAATGCTGATTCTGGTGGGCTACGACAGAACGTCTGTCATTCGTCGGTAAACAGAGTGCCACATAATAGTCGTATAATCATACAAACCGCAGGACGCTGAAACGATTCTCGCGATTTTCCACCCCAAGACACTGAGGGTTAAAAGCACCACGTCACTAGGGGTAGGAAAATTTCGCCAATTCAGGTACCCGCGTGCTAGAATCCATTGTCCTATTGTTGTAAACTTGTTATTTTACGTATATGTTTTATAGTGGTTGGGTGGCTGTAGTCAAAGGTAGGTAATTTATACTGAAACTAGTTGTGTGGTTAAGTTAAGGGTGAGGGTTACGGTTAAATGAAAAATGTTAATATAATTACGGTGGCTTTACTCTACATAAGTTAGTTACAAAATACTACACGGTTGTACTGCATAATTTAGATAGGAGGGGAGCGGCTGTTTAAATATTTACGTTGTTCTACTCTATACTGGGTGACCCTTTGGACACCTTAGACCTCACCGTTAGCATGATGCCGGAGACTGATGATGTATATGCATACTCAAGCCCTGTCTATTCGTACATTGTCTGCTGTTCCACTGAGTAGCAGCTATAGTGGACAAATGGTCGGGACTTGAGTATGTATAGGACGATGGATTCTATCATGCAGGTAATTGAATTCACGGAATTTTTCTATCCCTACTTACATCACTGACCACGAAGCAGAGGTGTGCACATAAGGTATTGAAACAAATTGTTGCAAAATTCTATTCATTAAAAATCAGAGGCTCTATTCATACGCTATGACAAGAGAAAATTACCCCTCTCCGTCCTGAATCACCTTCTGTCATGTTTCACCCCTTACTTCTTCTGCAGAGCTCTTACTGGATGTACTACATGAGCCTGTGTAGAGATCTCGCCAGCGGGCGTTACTGGCACTTGCCTTGCGACATTCCCAGTCACGAGGATGGGCGCCTATGACGAAAGTGACGTATCTTGCCATCTGTCAGGATGGGCGTCTCCATTGTACAGTTGTCACTAGCCGGGCCGAGAGAAAGTTCGCCGCAGATTATCAACGACCAGCTAGACATACCGGCGTATGGGCGCCTAGCGCTGCGGCTCAAACATTGATTACTCGCGGAGAAAGTTCAACGAAGCGGAAACGGACTGCGAAATCCTCTGAGGACACCGCCTTCGGCAAACATGTGGTTGGGAAGAGAAGTAAGAATGATCGCCAAATAGGGTGTTTCATCAGATGCCTCGTGTATCCTCCATGCTCAAAGAGTGAAGAGATTTTTGGACCGCGCTTCAAAATTCTAGGTCTTATCTTAAACCACTGGTAAGTGTTCATAAGTAGAAACCTGGATATTTCGAGTTCTCTTTCAGACGGGGGTGGATTATGGGGAGGGGGGGGGCTACCTCCTCCTTCCCAAAATCGTTATCGATATTATGTAAGTATGTCCAGTCGCCTCAATGAAACTGGAGTTTTGTTCTATGATGATCCAAGTACATTTAATGTGTCATGTTATTTTTAATATTCTGTAACTGTAAACAACAACACTTTTGAGATCGCTGGTGTTTATTTACAATCCATAATATCAGATAACTCTCAAATCTGTTTCTAAAGCAGCCACTGCTTTCGGACACAAGCTAGTACTCAAACAACTGTGAATTCGTGTAATTTTTGTAGTCGGCTCTTGCCTTATTTGACATCCCTTGAAATGAATATATTTTGGTCAACAGCTGACACCTAGGTCTTGAGCGCTGATGAGGTGTGACATGATGTATGAATGGAGCAGCTTCAGAATGAAGGGGCGGGGGACGCGGGAGATCTCCGAGAAAACCCGCCGACCTGCAAAAGTGTCCGGCACGTTTCCCACATTCTAAAATCTGGCGACCGACCCTTACGGGAATCGAACCCGGATCGTCTTGGTGGTATGTGAGTGCTCTGGTCACTGCGCCACCTCTTGAAGGGTACTGAGCTAGAAGCAACTTAATTCAGACCCAATCGCGTGGTATCACTGTGTCGGAGAACAGCCAACGAATATTTGTTGTCTGTCAGAGTCCATAGATATTATTGGAGGCTAACCTACATGTCAGTGAATCGCATATTTGATATAGTGATTACAGAAGAGTTTGGAGAAGTGGCGGAATGCAAGGACAGTCAAATATGTACGTTTACTCACCAGTAACGAAAGAAAAACGTCTGAAACGAATATACTACTTTGAAGTCTAGCAAACAGTCCACTTTTACCACGATAAATCGCCATCCCTATATGTCGAAATTATATCGAGTCATTCTTGATGGCGTGTGAAACAAGAAGTCGAGATTTTACTCTCTCACGGGTGCGAGTCGAATGAGAACCTAAACGTTATTAATTATTAAATTTGTTATCCAGAGTACACAGGAAAAAAATTTAACCGACGAACTCTGAGAGATTGTACGGGACACGATAACAAACATGTTTTATATCGGAGAAAAAAAAGGGCTCAGTCCTCACATTTCGAGACTTCAGTCTGAAGTGTTCTTGTGAATGAGACTGTTGCGGTTGGTCGCATGTTCGAAGCCCGGAGGCGTGTGCTTGCCCTCACATCTCTTGGCTAGGATGACTTATTATAAATAGAGAATATGATTTATCGTGGGAAAACTTGACTGTTTATTGGGTTTCGAGGCACGTTAAGCTTATGAAAAGATGACTGGCTTTCGCTTGTACTTGGGGCTGTTACCCTGTTTGACTGAGCCAATAAGAAACCCGCTATTGTAATATTTGATGCCTCTTATTGGTCTGCAGACAGCTACGTTGTGTCAGACGTATATCATCCAATCATACATGTCACTAAGCTACAGTGTTTTCAAGGGTATGTTGGTACAAAACATTTTCGCAAAATACCATCCTCTCTACCTATAATTAGTAGAGAGGTGAATAATTCGCGTGTTCACTGACATTGTAGGCTAGACTCCAAGAATATGTGTGTATTCAAGCAGACATTATCTGCTCACTGGCTGCTCGATGACACAGTGAAATGGGCCTGCATTTAGTTGCTTCTGTACTATTGGCTAAGCGACTTACGGTAAGTGTCAAATAAGTCACGGGTCAATTAGGAAAGTGGCACAAACTTACAATTGTTGGAATTATAGCTTGGGGCCAAAAGAAAATGCGAACTTTTCAGGTCTCTATTAACGCGGGTTCATTGACTTGTAGGATAACCTCCAAGAATATATATGAAACCGTGCAGACAGCAGTTGTTTATTAGCTGCTCGCTGACACTGTTAAATGGGCCTGTGTTCAGCTACAGTTTTATTATTGGCTCAGCTACTTCCAGGAAGTGTCGAGTAAGTCAACAGCCAATTGTGAACGTGATACAGCCCTATAGTTGCTGGAATTCTAGCTTGCGCCTAAAAGAAAAGCGAAATTTTTAGTTCTCTATTTATAGTGGAAGTTGAATTCATACGTATACCGTTGACTAAAATCTCGTCTCCGGCCTGGGACGAAAGATATTAGTTTAACAACCAAGCGAGGTGGCCCAACGTTAACACGCTGGACTTACATTCACGAGTTTTTGTATTTTTTATGTTTAAATAACTAGCACTTTTTTTATTTTAAATTCAATTTTTTTTAAATAAAAAAATCATTTCTATTTGTAGCCTACACATTTACCTAACGGCGTAGCCTGTGACACTGCTCTTCAATATAAATTTTCGGTAAGTAAGTTGGTTTTCCTTTCTAGAATAAAACCGCCTTATGCAAATTTGGATATCAACATGCTGTAATACGAAAACTATGAAAGCTAAAAAAAATGTAATTACAGTACAAAACAGTCACAATATATTCCTACAAAACAAACCATGTCTCGTAAAAACATAAAAATTATTAAAACAATCGAGTAGTCTTGTTTTATGCAGATTTGTTTCACGGTAAACAAAACGGCGTTAAGGTGGCTGCCTGGTTGAAGGTTGTGTTTGTGTGTGAGATGGGAATCGTTGAGGCGCTACGGGCGACGCTGGCCGGCACGTGTATTGCGCGCGCAGTAGTACCACTGTAACATTTTATCGAACGTGTTATTGTAGCAAAATCCAATGGATAGAGGTACGTAAATTTCGCAGATACATTCCAGGTCAGGTTGAACGCCAATTATGTATACAGTATACTTCATTGTCATGTCTGTGACTTGCTGTTACGAAACGCGTTTGACTACTTCAAGCCAGTAGTAAATAAGGAAATAATGCGACGTGTTATCGCTCGCAACCTGCTTGTACGGTTATAAATAAGCTAATAGATAATTAAGTGTGGCCAGTGGGTGTATAGGACTGACAAGTCTAGGCTGCTGCCAGATGAATCCGCGAAATTGACGTACCTCTACCAATGGACTTGCAGACCTCGATCAAACGAATCCCGTATACACTGTGTCAGGGGAGTCATTTCAGGTTTTTCTTGGGGGTGGGCAAGATTTTTTTTTTTCGGCTACAGTGTCCTTGTTGCAACTTTTTTTTATTAATTAAACGTGTATAAATTAGAATATTTAATAATAAAACTTCAGTTAGCACTATTTAAATAGCAAAATACAAAAAAAATATTTTATACACTTAAAATTCTAAACTCAGGGGGCGGGGGGCATTTGCCCCCCCCCCCTCTCTGCCTCCCCTAAATGATGGCCCTGTACTGTGTATATTGAGAAACAACCGTCTGAAAATCTGATTTTAACCAAGTTTGAGGGATTTAAAATAATGCTTCCTATGTGCGTGATGTCTTGAAAGTCACATTCACAAGTAGTCTGAAGTGTGTTTTCTGTTCGTAGATAAGCATTGTGGACGCACGTTTACTGGTCTCTGAGAAACAACGTAACTACGAACACGCTGCACGCAGTTCGAGCGACAGACAAGCGGCCGCCTTAAGGATGTTCAAGTGGGAAAAATGCATTACTTTGTATTTGTACGACATAGTGTTACGGGAACATACATATTACAAAACCGTCTTAGTTACTCGAATGAAATAATTTACTCTGAAATAAGATATTACAGCATGCTAAAAGATTTAAAAACTAGCAATGAAATTCCTTTGTATTTTTTTTTAATCTTTAAATAATAACAGCTTTTTTCATGTATGACAATTTTTAAGTAATACAAAGGGACTTCGTTGCGTGTTTTTAAATTTTTCATTAATTGGCCCATAATAAATGGTTTCTGTGTAAATTATTTCGTTCCAGTAAATCAGGTGATTTTTTTGTTGTTTGTATGTTCTTGTAATTTACAAATTTTGATTTTGACGTGCCGCTACGGGACGGCAATGAGAGGTAAAAAATTTTCGCAAGTGGAAAAATGAGTCACGCGTTAAGTCTGTAAAACTAACACTATGTCGTACAAACACAAATTAAGCATTTCTGCCACGTGCAGCTTTATTGCGTATTAGAAGTAAGGTATAGGTCGTTCGGAATAAAGTGAGCACTAAAAATGTAACCTTTGAAAAGTATCACTAGCCGTTACTACATATACATCAACACTAACTATAGTCCCCTTACTGCTTGTATGGTTGGCAGCGATTTGCCGAATATAATTCCGTGTATTTTCCAACTTAAATACAATAATACTAAATTAAAACCAACTGAGTTACACATACTTGTAATCTGCATAATTAATAAAGTTTTATTTATCAAACCATAAATATTCCTAGCGACTGCACAATTTATCATATATGCGCAACGATCAAATGACGTGTCCAGAGAGGTTAGACAATCCCCTTCGTTAGCCGTTACGCGCGGAGAGATACGAATTGGCTGAAAACAGAAAAATTCCAGGGCTTTTATGAGTGCTCACTTTATTCCTAATGTAATGACCTATAATGCGCGAGCGATATTGCTGACACTTGCTAACAATTATCACGTTTCTCGTCGTCATACACTCGTAATGTAAGGTGCTCGCTCAAGCTGTCATTCTGCCGGTAATTAACTTGCGCTGTGAATACGAAGATGTGTATCTCAGTCTTCCACATATTTTGTAAGTGGTGCATGGACTCTGTTGTAATATGCCACGTTTCTTCTTTTTTATTCACGCAACCACTCAACTTATTCGCAGTATGCTAGTTCACGAAAAGGGCACGCTTCGTCTATGATTTTAAAAAAGGAGCACGCTTAATAGGAACGTGATTCTTGTGTACTTCAAAATAGCTTTAAAAAAAAAAAAGCTTTTTATAGACAGCTGTATCTTGAAAAATGCCGCCTGGATTAGTAACACAACACTAGAAGCATGCGTTGTACTTCACTACAACTTTTTCACAAATAAAATCGTAGGGTCGCCGCTTAAGGGTGTTCAAGTGGGCGAAAAATAATTCGATATTTGTATAATTGCATAAAATAATGTACGTTTTGTAGACATTACACGGGAGTACACTTTCCCCTTACAAAAAAAAAATAGCTCAACCAGTTTTCC
>PNEQ01052061.1:0-16649 GCA_003012365.1 Medauroidea extradentata
CTGAGCCATTAATAGTAAATGTTCATAAGCTTACAACCATCAAGAAACTCGCCGATGAAAAATCACGCAGCAACAAAACAAAACTTTAAGTAAAAAAAAAAAAAAACAGCATATAAGCAGAAAATCGAAAATAAATGCAATTATTTTTGCTGATAAAAAATTACATGTCGAATTCCTTCAGACACAACAGCTATTCTATCAAAAGAAATTGAGGGAATGTAAAATTCCACCAATTTCTACAAAAATTCAAAGATAACAGACTTCGGAAAGAAGGAAGTGTAGAATTAGGCAAAATAACCATAGGAACAAAGAAAGGTAGAAAAACAATTGTTTGCTATCTACACTTCCGTCTACATCTCTTGCAGTATTATGCAACATCAGTCAAAAAGACCAGAGAAGCTCTTCTGGTAAAAAAAAAAAAAAAAAAAAAAAAAAAAAAAAAAAAAAAAAAAAAAAAAAAAAAAAAAAAAAAAAAAAAAAAAAAAAAAAAAAAAAAAAAAAAAAAAAAAAAAAAAAAAAAAAAAAAAAAAAAAAAAAAAAAAAAAAAAAAAAAAAAAAAAAAAAAAAAAAAAAAAAAAAAAAAAAAAAAAAAAACGAGCAAGGAGTTACATGTAAAAACTCAAAAGGAAAACAAAAAGCTGAAAAAAAGTTTTGAAAATTATAAACGGCAATCAGAAAAATACCCCAAAAGGTTTGAAAAAGAAAAAATAATAAATCATCAAAACCACTAGAAGAATTTTTGACAAAGGAAGAAATTAGGTACGACGAAACTTGAAATTTATAGTGTGCATTATGAAACAAATTAAAATGAATTACAAGTACCTGCCATAACTGTGTCCATACCTGTCACAGCTGTCTCCTTACCTGTCACAGATATCCCCACTGCTACTTTATTTCTGATCTGAACAATGTAAACAATCAAAATTCACTAAATTCACTGTACATACATGTATATGGTAGAATTATAATAATTTATGGCATGTACTCGAAAAGGAAATGAATTATTAGGAAAAGTATGTGAATTATTACTTAATTTTTTTGGTTTCCATTCAAATAAACGTGAAATTTGAAAAATAAATAAATTAATTAATAAAAAATATACACGTTTACAAATTAAGTATGGTACGATAAATCAGATTCCTGTGTTTAATTTACGCAAAAATAAATCTGATTTTAAATTTAATTTCTGATTTATTATTATAAATCTAATCCAAGGGTACTTCAGTGATGGAATTCAGCAGTTCTTTCACATTCGGAAAGGCGAAAGAACTGAAAAAACACTTTAAACTACGGAACCGCCATTATTTCAATGAAAATGAATATTAAATTATTCTTAGTAATATGTGCAAAATCTCTCAAATTAAACTGAAAATCCAATTTTAGTGGAATTAAAAAATCCAAGTCGACAGAAAATGACCCATATATAAAGCAACATTAACATAGAGGATACTTTTAGTGTAAGTCAGAATGCGAATAATTTTCTCACTCGTACAACACATCACAGAGAAATATTAAAATGTAGAATAAAATGATGTAAGCATACTTGAACGTCTATCAGTAATCGACGAAAAGTCATACTGTTAACACGTTCTAAAGCGCAATGTTTAGAGCGGTTAGGATATACCGTGAACAAATATGAATGCCGTCCATAATATCAATAAACACATAATATCAATAAACACGTAACTTTTAACACACAATCACAAAGATCAATATATATATATATATATATATATATATATATATATATATATATATATGTGTGTGTGTGTGTGTGTATGTATATATATGTGTGTGTATGTATATATATGTGTGTGTGTGTTGGTGTGTAAATCTGTAGAGCATTTCCATCGGAGGTAAATATCTGTACTCAGAACCAGATACAAACGCATTGTTTTGTAAGCTGCATGTAAGAATAAAGATTACAGGGGACATTTATTATAAAAAAAAGTGAGTAAAATAATTCGTTAATTCAATTATCTGGCGAATATTTTTATCGAATAGCTTACGAGCAAAATGGTGTAGAGGATGATCATTAGCGATATGTTGGTATTTCATCTCTATAAAATACAACAATTCTGTGTGGTTTCTCTTCAGGCCGTAGGCGAACACTAAGGAGGGATTTTTCGAAATACGGTCACTAAGTTGGTGAAAAGGGCTTAAATATATTCTCGAAGAAATGGCGATATAACTCAAACCGAATGGCATACAATCATGATTTTTAGTACAATGGGACGCACTTAAAATTCATATTACAAAATAACTCAACATTTACGGGGGTGAAAAGACCTTAACGTGTTTCCGATTAACTATAGAAATCTTTTGAATATTTCGGTATAAAGAGTTGCTTTTCACTTTAAAATGATGCTTACATAAATACCCAAAAAAGCAGTTTTAGGATTTTTCGAAATTCTAACCTCATGTAGTAAATAGAGGGAAAATATGTTTTCAACGAATCGTTTATATAGCTATCGTCATAAGTTTAACTTCAGTTGGTTACGTAAACAAATGACTAAGATAGGACTCCAACACGTTTAAAAGTTTGATAATTAAGGGGGTGAAAAAACGTAAAATGAGTTTTCGATTATTCCTCCATACCTATCGAACCAATCGAGACAACGAAGTGTTCTTTGCTTTACATGGATTATGTGTAAGTATCCGACATACACTTTATATTTTCCGACTCCGGCACCTAAGAGGTAAAAAATTCAAAATCGATACATATAAACCCCATAGCAACGTGATTTCTTTTTTAGATCGATGCTCACTGAAACACCTGAAATGCAATTTCAGGAATTTTCGAAATGATCCACATAAGGAGGTGAAAAGAGGTGAAACGAGATTATATGTGTTTTCAATCAATAGTCGATACATCTTGAACCCAGCTAGTTTCTGTGTGATTCGAGGGTTTTTAGAACTACAGTCTCTTGGGGAGTGAAAAAAACCTGGAATGTGTTCTACATGAATCTGCGGTATACATATAACACGTAAAAATATTCAGTTTATAATTTATTTAAGGTGATTATAAGGTAAATGGCCGCCAAATGATTTAAAGTTTAAAGTTAATGCAATTACAAAGGAATATTTTTGAGACTTAACCTATTATGTTGCACTTCTTTAAAAATATGTCATTAAACAAAGTTTGCTTATAAGTTAATGCCATACCAAAACAGAATCCAGCGTTGTTTAAACGGGTCGATATTATACCCATATGTACACTTATCTATGACATGCGTATTCGTCTCGTACTCACCATGTTTGGAATAGAGAGCAGGTCTCTCAGAGCGTCAGAATTTTGTCTGTGTAAGCGCAGACTTTCTTGCATGTAGTATTCCATGTTCTTCAGGGTCTGGCTGACTTCTGTCATGTTGTTGAACAATGCAGAATCTCTGAGGTCCAGCTGTGAAAATACAAGCTCTATTCACAGTGCTGCTACAGTTTTGAAAAGGTTTTAAGGTATTTGTTTAAGTGTAGATTACTTTTTTCAAAAATTGTTAAAATGCGAAAACAATTATGACATAAAATTATTGGTGGTTGTTAAAGAGTTGCAACTAGAATATGCAACGTCGTAATCCAGCACTACACGTTTTAATACTGAAAATATCCCATCATTTAACAAAAAAATATCTATTTCTTAAGCAACAGTGGAAATAATTTCTTGTAGCAATTTTCCAAATACAAAACTTTAGTTTCGGAAGGAAAAAAAACCATAAAACATGTTTGTGTTTCATTTTAAACTATTTCTTCTCTCAAAAACCATTCCATCAGTAAAATTTAATAGTCACAATTTAAAGACCTATACATACACACACACACACACACACACACACACACATATATATATATATATATATATATATAAGTATTCTTGTCAATCATATTTCTGTGAGACCGATTAAATGAAATGTCTTAGATGATGATGTAAATAATTACCGCGGTAGTGTTGTTAAGGTGCACGTACATATTATTGTATTTACAGAATTTCCTGAGTTTATTTTAACTAAATGTTACCACTTATTTAAACGTTCGTGTATACAAATTATGGATGATTGCTATTATTTACAAATGAATTTGGAAGTCTTGCTTGACTGTCTAAATTCGAAATTTACGATTAAGTATCTTGTGAGCCGTAATATACCCAGATTATTTGGTCATCAACGATGTTGCTACCTTTAAGGCAGTAGTGCTGTTTCTATCTATAGGATGTTGTTCGTGTATTGCTTTTCTACGCAACATAGGAACTTGTTATGTTGCTTCTAGGCTTCTGAGTTGTAGCCGCGTCACTGGCATATAACTTCCCGACGTTTCGGAGAGCAACTCAACCCTGAAGTTGGAAGCTGCAATGCTCTCCGAAACGTCAGGAAGTTATACGACAGTGACGCGGCTACAACCCAGAAGCGTGGAAGCTACAGACAACGGCCACGAAAGCCTGCGAACTTTAATAACTTGTTATGTTGTTTGCGATTTGTTAAATGTGAAAAAAAAAATTGCCTATAGACGAGTTTCGCTATGAGAAGGCGTGACCACATGTGTTATTTTTGTATTCCATTGCGATGGTTATGTCTGTCAAAGAAAACTTTCAGCGATTAGGTAAGCATAAATAAGCAAAGTATGGAATAATCAACAGGTTACACACACAACTAAATTTTTCCTAAAAAGTAACCTTACCAAATACAACAGTGACAGCAAAATGAAAAGAATAAGAAATAAAAAATAGATACAAACACCGACCAAATCAGACAACGCAGGAAGGAGGCCTATGTAGGCAAAATCACAGACAAATATATACGAACAAAACACGACACAACGTAAAATTTTTTGTTAGAATTGACAGAAAACTGAAAATCAGCTTGGTTAACTTGCGAGCTTTTCAAGTGACCTGTTTATGATATCATAATCTTCTAACTTTTATTCTGGGGCAAAATATTATAGTAACGGATGCGTTTCAATGGCAAAATGTTGCACACATTCATTGACAAGGGGATATTAATACTAACGCAGAAATATTATAAAAATTTTCAGTAAATGAAGATTTGTGCCCATCTATTGAAAAGTTTGTGAATCAGTATAATAGCTCAAGCACTCGGATGGTGATCGAAAGCCGCATGAAATCAGGGCTGCTGATTTGAAGTTGAAAATCAAACTACCAACATTTATAAACATTTCGAGAATGACTCCACCATTGGTTAATATGGGCGACACAATTAGCAAGTAAAGCTCTGATGAAAAATTTCGGGCACATGCCTGTAGACATAGATTTCAGTGATTTTCTAGAGAAGAAAAACTTTTAGTGCAAACTCCTTTAGGCAAATGAATTTAGGGCAAACGACTTTATGGCAAACGACGTTAGGGCAAACGACTTTAGAGCAAAGAACTTTAGGGGAAACACCTTTACGGTAAACGCCTTTAGAGCTAACACCTTTTTGAGTGTGATGTGTGAATATCTTGTTCATTCCATGTTTATATTTTCATAATTGCGGCCAATTTTAATTTCACGTAATTGAGAAAATATTTTTCCAATTTGTAAAAATCTTAGTATATATGTACAGCTTGGTAAGTTGACTTGTCCTTTGATTACGTTTCCTTTCACTTTGTATTTATATTTTCGAAACGCAAGTCATTGTTTTATATTTAGAATGATTTTGCATATCTAACGAAATATATATTTTATTCGAATTTTATTAAACTTAGAGTACACACACTTCTTAGCGTACTAACTTAACTTTTGTCTATATCGTTACTCATGTGTTAGTTTTTATAATGACGCAATTTTTACATTTTTAGCATTAAATTATATATTTGAGGAAACATTTTTTCGTATTTCATTAATCTTGACGTTTATATTCTACTTAATTAGTTGACTGGATAATTGTGAATTTCGTTCATCCACTTGTCATATTTTTAAAACGACGACCATGTTTTACCTTAATTATACCAGAAAAAATTTTCCCAAATTTTCTCAAATTGGGCACGCATATGTTATTAAGCAAGCTGACTTAACATTCACGCATTTAGTTAATTATGTCTATACATAATTATCATGCAATTTTTCTATATGCACGTAAATGATTTTAACTTTCGATGTTAATCCGCATCGACTTTGAGGAAAGTAGGCTTATCAGTTATTCTACAAATTTTGTTCTTTTTTTTTTTTTTTGTTACGGGAATATGACTATAGCGAGAAACTGGGATAACACCTACGACAGAGCGCAGACAATATAATTTTTTCGAGTATACAATTACATTAGCGGACAATGTGTTATGTAAAAATGTCTCGTATAGTAGCGGTGTGTATTCAAGTTTATGTGCGTATATATGTAAGTCTGAAACAGCGGCAGAATGTACGAACTGCGGAAACGGGAGGGCTTCAAGTAAACCTGTTGACTAGGCAACAGTAGCTGCTCTCAGAACTAGGACTGACAGCGCCAGGAATCGAGCCATTGACCCCTTGATAATTGTCTGACCCCTACACCACCCTATACATAACGTCGTATTGGATATTAATTTGTCATTGCGGTTTGTTTCCATTTAATTAGGAAAGTTTTGTAAGCAAAAATCACTTAAGAACGTGTAAAAAGTGCCGATGTCCTAAATACTGCACGTTCTACACATCCGAAGCAATAATGGAAAAAAATATCGTCATATTTCAACTACTTGGCATATTTTTTTTTATTGCGAATGACATTAGATTAGAAACTATTTTCATGCATTACACTTACAGAAAACTACCGAGATCATATATTTTGTTGAAAGGTGACATCACTCGTTCCTTTATACACGCTGACTTTAATTTAACATTGAGGATCAAAACTGCATGTGTTGTTAGAGAGAACTGTACATGCGTTCAGATACACTTGACTTTATTTTACTAGGAACTTAGTTTCAACGATTGTGGAGTACTTACCGCGACATCATCCTCTTTATTGATTACTTGTGTTGCTGCGAATCTCAGAAGAACAAGAGCCACCAACATGATATATAAGGAATCCATGATGGTATTGCCCCTGGAACCAAGTGCACATTATCACAGGACTCTTATCCGTAAAAATATAACCCACGTTTAAATTGCGTTCACTTTAAATTAGTCATTACTTCAAAATATTAAAAGCATGTTGCAGAAGAGATTGTATATCGTAATACGTAATCGTTGCCAAATAATTGTTGGCATTTATTTTGATTTCTTGAACAGATCTCAACATATATTAAGTGATGCGTAACGATATGCTAGCATTATCTTAATCTCTCATTAGACCACCAGTTTTAAGAGTAATATAATGTGTTTAGTTAATAGTTTTTCTGGCTAATTATTTTCTATTTTAACTTTAAATAAATTATAATTAAACACCGCGGCTGAAGTTCGAAATATCAAAAATTTAATTGTATAACGTATTAAATACGACAACGTACAGTATTTATGATATCTAAAGAAAAAGATAATGTTCTATTCGCGTTAAGAAAATTCTTAACATTTTAGAAAACATTAAAGTATACTTTGTTATCTTGAATTGTTCATTTAAAACTTCTGTATTACAATACAAATTATTTTAATAGCTTTCTATTTGTTCCACTAAACATGAATAATTTTAAAAAATATATATATAGGCTAATAGAAATTGTTTAAAACATACAATTTCACCTGTGCTCAACAACTGTTACATCTATTTTGGCAGCATAAAATATAAAAATTTGCTACCATAATTCTTGTACTGAAATGCATAATTTCATTATAAATGTACGTACATATATGCATTCAGCGTGTTAATAACAAAAGGGAGAAAATTGCTTTTAAGAAAATATCGCAGACTTTTAGGTAGGATTCACCTACAATTGAAGGGGAGAAGTTGTGGTAAGGAAAACAAACTTGTTTCGACTACTCACGAGCAGACTTCTGGAAGTACAATATACACTTTGTGTGAAGTCGGAATAGCTTACGCAAGAACTTGTACATTGCGAACCAAAAACAAGTGTATATTGCACCACCCGCACCTTAGTACTCAGTCACTCTTTCAGTGTTAAGCCAAACCAACTAGACTGTATAGTAAAAATTTCAGAACTGTAAAATGTAAATAATTAATTTTTGCATTAAAAAGTAACGAACAGCAATTATATCAGGCTAAAATTAGAAATTCGCTTATAATTTGTAAGTAATATTTATTTATTATTTTGGTGATTAGTAAAGATTAAAAATTTGAAGCAATGTTACATTTCCTTACTTACGTTATATGTTGAGAGAAATAGTCAATGTAAGACACAGATGGTCTGCAATCGTTTAAATAAACTATTAGTATATATTTAAACTAGTTATCAATGAAAAAATTAAGCTATCCAATAACTTATCCATAACACGTTTCAACAATATATATTTTAGAATTAATCTTGAGCATTCCAGCAGTTGTATGTTTCAAAGTAGTTAATGTATAATAATAATAAAAAAGTACTATCTGAAATATATTTTGTGACCGTAAAATGCTTCCATTTATTAAAATAGTAACATTTTTGTTCATTTTCTTACAAATATAATTTAAAAAGCTAAATATTGTATGATAGTTTTAGTGTTATTAATTTTGCAAAAGTAAACATAGCCAAACATGTTCTTAATCAATTAAGTTTAACAGAAAAACTGCAACACATAACATTTTAAGAACTATGCACACTCGAAGCGTACTTTATGTTGAATGTAACGTTGTACAATGATAATGTGACTGCTTAGGCCTCATACAGGCGAGATCAGGAAGTAACGACTACGCGCCAGTTCAGTTTCTCGCGAGTTGATATTATGTTTTAAGATACGCGAGTATCTGGGTCGCTGTTATCACTCCGTCTCGTCTTGGTCCAGAATACATAACATCGACTTAAAAAAATATTCCCTAAAAAAAACTTAAAAGTAAAAAATTATTGCGTTATTTTAAGACTACTTAAAATATAATCAATTTATTAATACAGTAATGTACAGTTATTGTAATTTGTAGAGCAGGTGGCAGCCAAGCTATTATGAACGTTTACTAAATTTCCCAAAATGTATCAAATATATTTAAAGTTACGTTATTTCTAAATGCAGCAGTACCTAATTAAACGTATTTACAAATTAACACAACTGCCTAAAGCGACACCTTAATTACAAATAAACCTAAATAAACCTATTTACAAATGTAAACAAAACAGGAACTTAAAGCAACACCTTCCAAATATTTTGTTGAATGAACACAGTTGTCGTGTAAAACCCATCTTAGTGCCTTAAGATGATTCAATGCATCAAGAAACCACGCAATTACAGAAAACTTACAGCATGCAAGCACGTGGAAAATTTAGATATCGGACACAACTGTCAACGACGTCTGCCTTCACGCATCTGCCAGCATTCGGGTCGATCACAATGGTGCTCCTCTCCCAGCACTCCCCCCCTACCCTCGGCCAAGAAATTCACACACCGCTGCGCCCCGTACTGTTCAACACCGCACGACTACTGTATTTATGTAGAATAAGAAATTCAACGACTCCAAAAATAGCGATACTTGTATATTACTGTCCTAATAAATTGATTGTATTCTAAGTAGTCTAAAAATATAGTAATTATTTTTTAACTTTTAGTGCATTTTTATGAGTAGTTTGTTTTGGGTGTTATTATTTGCTATTTTTTTATTTCTTGATTATTTACAGTGTTCTTGTGCCTACCTTTCACATTCGTGCTGTTTGTCGCTAAGGGGTTCTGTTGTGCTTTCGCAGTCCAAGTCAGTCTAGAAAGCTCTTGATCATAGTTATGTACCTACCTAGTCTTCAATTGCCATAAACCTACCAATATCTCAATCACTATACACTCCCTATTCGATTTTTAAGAGTTCCCTGATGTATCGTCCAAATCCAAGGTCCAATGCGTATGAAATTAAAATGGAACCCCCTTGAAAATATCCCCTTTTCAAAAAAAAATTCTAATTGGTATAACAATTACGAGTTCTGAGGTAAAAACATAAAACAATTTCAACCTAATTGATAATCTCTATTCTTTTTAAGTTGGATTAAAATCACCTGAAACCATATATGTGTCCTGCAAGTTTTAATTAGTTTTAAATTTTACAAGGTTATTCCTTGGAAGAATACTTTTAGTTCTCTAAAATTAAAAAATAATTGACAAGAAATACGCCTAGGACGCACGTTTGTGACAATTTTTAACCGACTTCAATTTTTTTTTTTGCTTGTTACCTCAGGACTCCATCATATATAAACCGATTCGGAAAATTATTATTTTTGTTGGAAAGAGAATATTAAAAAGTAGACATTTTTTTTTCTTATTTTATTGGCATAGGACCTTGGACTTCGAAGATACGCTAGGAAACTACTCGAAATCGAATAGGAGCAAGTGAGAGATTTTGGTCAACGCTAACATCGAGGTCTTTAGTGCTTGTAAGGGGTGACATGAAGTGAGTATCGAGCGACGCCGGAATGAAAGGGCAGGGAAAACGAGAGATCCCCGAGAAAATACGCCGACCAGCGGCATCGTCCGGCATGATTCCTACATTCGAAAATCCGGGGCCAGACTACACCGGGAAAAATCGAATACAAAACGTAAAGTGATTAAGTTATAGGATAGTTTATGACAATCCAAGACTATGTAGGTATCTGACTATGGTTAAGGACTTTATGTACTGACTTGGACAGCGAAGGCACAACGGAACTACTTAGCGACAAACAGCACGAATGTGGAAGGTAGGCGCCGGATCTCCGTAAAAAAATAAAGAAAAAAATTTAACAAAAATAACACATACTTCAAAAAATCAACTCTGAAATTAATGCACTAAAAAGTAAAAAAAAATCATGTTGTTTTTTAGATTGCTTAGAATGCAATCAATTTATTAGGACAGTAATATACAACTATTGTTATTTTTGAGTCGGTGTCAGCCAAGGTTATAAGAAATTTCACGAAATTTCCTACAATCAACCAAATATTTGTTTAACTTACGGGTACATTATTTTGATAATGTAGCAATACCTAATTATACTAGTTGCTCCCGTCCCAGCCCCGCCATATACACCCACCGCCGCGCCCCGTGCTGTTCAACGCCGCGCGGCTGCTGCCTTTGTGTCGATAAAGAAATGCTTAGTAGCAGTCAACGTTACATTTCATTAAATTGAATTTATTCCTACGTTACTTCATTACACGTTTGTTAACCTTGTTTGGCACCGACTAAAAAAATAACAATAATTGTATATAACTGTCCTATTAAACTGATTGTATTCCAAGCAGTCTAAAAATAACGTAATTATTTCTTCCTTTTTAGTGCATTTTTTCAGAGTAGATTATTAGACGTCGGTGTTATTTTTCGTTGATTAATTCAAAATTATTCTATTACAGTTACACAACTTGAACATACATAAAACAAAACACTCTGCCACGGGCGTTCAAGGGTTTTCGCAATTAAAAAATCTAGAATATGTGGTAAACTATTGAATAAATTGTTACCTAAAATATACATCGTTAGCCAAATGACTTATTAGAGTATAGTTTCACTGACAGAAACGTATTAATTGTTAAAGCTATAGTCATGTAACTTTTAATTAACATATTCACTTAAAATCATTTTAAACTAATATACCTATAAAACTTACTGTTATTTATGTTTTCTTCTTATTTAGGTAAATAATTCACAGAATGTTTTAAATTGCAATAAAAATTAACAACTTAATTTTTATTTGTCGTAAAAAAAAAGTAGCGCGACAATTTTAATAACAGTGTATATTTATAATTCTAACTGCACAGCATATTTATGATTGTAATTAAGATTTTACTCTTAAATGACTAAGGTAGGCAGTGGGTATCGTTGATTGCAAATAAATCAGAAATATAATTATTAAAATCAGTTATGGCCTTGATGGAACACAAGCAAATATCTACATGTAAGGAATTTATTCAGGAACAATACATGGTTTTTATGTGATAAAAACGAAAGCGTCGTGTGGTTAAATTATGACGGTTTTGGCTTCAAAATACCTTTATTTTTGGGTTTGCAAATGAGTATGTACAAACTAAGTAGGCCTACATAGTACTTGCCTGGGAATATTGCAGTCGCAGTTCCTATCAAAACTTCTGCTCTTCACAGTAGCTCGTTGAAAACTGCCGTACAAGGGAGGAAGTTTTAGTACATAAGAATAATACTCTCTTAGAGTAGGCCTACGTGGCCAAGCGTCTGCACAGAGAAACGATAAGAGAGAAAGAGTTATCAAGCAATTAGTTCATCGGTGCTGATTGTTGTGAAGGAGTTGTAGTGCAAGAACTCAGAGACGACGTTCTACATGCCGTTAAATCTTAAATAAACTCACGTCGTAACAAGCAGAATATATATATGAATGCAACCAACCGTAGCATTCATGTAATGTTTATTTCACTGTATTTGTCTTAGTTGTGACTAAAGAGTTATAGAATATTCATTTATTAGCGTATTAAAGGTATGGTAATTAAAATATATAATACTCTTTCACACTGGTTTCATACACGCAAATGTTGGAAGAGATTTTTAAAAAAAAGTAATTATTTTAAGCAAGCGCTACATAAACCTTTAAATTCCAGTAATAACAAAGTAATATAAAGAAATAAGATTTTTACTAGAAAAAATCATATAAAATTGTTATTTTTACACTTAATAAATATGTCTTACCATGTGTTACATCGCGTATCGAAACTTAAGATTCAAAGAAAAAAGATTTACGTACGTAGTTTTGAGCTTGAGTACTTCGTACATTACGTTATGTGTCTTTAGAAACGTGGACATGTAGTTTGTTCAAATAAATTTCATGGTCGCTAATTAATACATACAATTGCAAAGAGCATGCCAACGAGGTGAACGAGAGTTGTTAAAATCATATGAATTTGAAACTAAATTTTATACCGGTAAAATATGAACTCTCATATAGCCCACAGTACCAGTTAACCATATATTGCAAACATATATTCAATGGTCGGTACCTCACAGCCAACAACGTCAAGAATTGCGCAGTAGTATGAGTCACCTAAGAAAGCCAAACATTTGGGATATTTTCATTCTAGGAATTGTAGTTCCGTAAGCATGACACAAGTAATTAGCGTTTGTGAAACAGTTTTTATGATATGGCATTATTTGTCACTTCTTACCTTTATATTCGTATTTCACATAAGTAATTTTTGTACTAAAATTTTGAGTATACGGACGCAAGATATCTGGTGGTTTTCTATCTTATAACATTTTGAATCCGATAATATATGTGTTATCTGAGGATATAAGCTACTTGTTGCAATAATAAACAAAGCACTATGTGATATTTTATTTAAAATGTATCTACTATCAATATGTTTAAAATGCATTTACACAAATCGTTTAGTTTTTCATTTACGTATTTAATAAAAGTGAAAATAAAAGTTACCTGTGATCTTTTGTACTGATATTCGCAACTAAGAAAATCCGTACATAAATAAAAAGGCCTAAACAGTTTCAGTCTATACACAATGATGGGTTTTAAAGGTATGCTAGCATCTTTGATTATCTTGTCGATCTTACATTCTAAGACTATCACATATTGTGAAGGTATTTCATTTTCGTACCAGAAATATTTTACTACTTTTAAAATTAAAATCACAGAGAACCAAAGCGGAACATTATATTTTTAAGGAAAAATGGTTTAAATGATTTTCGAATTTAATACTTACTACTTGCGTTCACTGCATCTGCAGTATTCAGCTCACTAACAACCTTCACTGCAGTCCGTTGTGACCGCACTGCCGCCAGGCAAGGAGGATGTAGGTAATAATTGTCCAATTCCCTTTTCCTGTGAAACTACGTGGTAGCCGGCATTTTCAGTGCTCCTCGCATCATCACTTCTGCAAACTACGAGACACTATCACTTGAGTAGAGGGATATTCGCTTTCTTCGTTCAGTGCAACTTGTTTAGTGGCGATAGCACTTTGTTTTTGTAAGGAAAGTCAACAAATATTTAGTATCAGGACAAATAGGTCTACACTGTACATAATCAGCAACAGTAACGTTTCTTGCAACAATTTGCAAACTTATAAAAATTTGTTTAAGTGCAATTAGGGATTCACGTCTATTTTTAACAATTAAGTTTTCTAACCTTAAATATTAACAAAATGTATCAAAACAGTTTTCCATGCGGTTTTACAATGTATTTGTAGCATCGCCATATGCGATGGGTTAGTGGAACAAAAATTACAAAATGATACAAACCTAACATATACGATATTTTTTTCTGATAAGCTTAGGATAATTTTGATTTCAGTAAATCAGGATAAATTAATTTTTTAAATATATATATTGAATATATTGGTTTAACGGCGGGTTTTGCAAGGTATGCCACTTCAGGTTGCCAAGCCAGAATGGCTTTTGTCCTACATTTCCAGCTTTCTTTTTCCGTCGGTGTGAAGAGTTAAATAGCCGTGATACGATTCAAAATACTCCTCTCCAACCCTTCGCCACTGACCAGTATACAAATCTGAATTTAAAATAAATTAAATTAAAAAAATTATTACGATAGAACATAATTCAACACATAATTCTGAGTACAATGAAATGTCAACTGACTGTACGACCATTCTATCACATTTTGCGTTATTTACAATGAACATTACGTTTAATCAATATGAATGTCAAGGAGTCCTGTTTCAAGGCAAAGCTCAGGAACAGGACGTAGCATGTTTCATTTGAGGGCAATGAAGAGATGCGACAAAGTAAGAGTGTGTAAGAATGCATAGCTTGTACAGTGTCACATGTAAAGCAGTTCACCATCTAACTTCTCTGCTACTCACTGGTTCTTCGCCTCACGACATGCGAAGAAAACAAGGACATAGAGGAAATACGAAACCTCAAACTGATATTTCTAAGATTAATGAGCACATCCGTTCATTTCCCAAGAAAGTGACCCATTATGGACAAAATGAGGTGGTCTATCTCGATTCGTCATTGACAATAAAAAAAAATGTGTTAACTACTTACTTTAAAACACCCAGGTCTGGCAACAACAATCAAGTATAGTTGCTATTTGAAACACTTCAAGGAAATTTTCAGTTACAGATTTGGGCGTCCCCAAAATGACGTTTGTCCCGCGTGTGAGGAGTTAGGAGCCAAGTTGAAATCACCCTTTCTAAATGACACTGCAACGAGTGTTGCTGCGGCAGAACTGTTAGTGTATCAACGAAGAGCTTCAAAGTTTTATAAGAAAATGGACAGTGTCAGCAAACTATGCACAGTTGTTGTGGTATTACTTTCGGTTACATGCGGAACTTGCCTTTCCCTACACTACCAGTGCTGGACATGTTTTACCTCCAAAAACTGTGGTTTAATGTATTTTGCATTCAAAGCGGTTCTACTGCTACCATGAAGGATAAGGCAAAAATAGACCCGACGAAGTGTGCACATTTCTTTACCGATGCATTGAGCAACTGCCGCTAAACATAAAAGTACTGCTTGTGTTCAGTGATTTATGTGGTGGCCAAAATCGCTATCACACTGTTCTTCGTTTCCTGTTGTTGTTTACAATATGACTGGTAGATTTTAGAAAATTGACCAATGTTTCCCTGTCAGAGGACATTCTTTTTTTTTTTCCTTTGATCGCGATTTTGTACTGATGAAAAAAGCAACTAGGAAATTTGATCGTATTTATACACCACACCAGTATGTGGCTCGGATTGCAAACTCTAAGGAAAATACTCGAGACTTCATTGTTACCATGGTCGATTTCAATGACATACTTGATTTCAGTATAATATGGGGCCTCAGTCAGCAAAAAGCATTCTTATACTATACAGATATGCACAGGTGATATACGTCAATGAAGAAAACTGGTATATTACATGTGCTGATGTCACTTCAAGTAACATTCCAGATGCTGAAGATTGGCGCCATGTCCTGTATTCTTAAGAAGAAAGCTTATTCTGCTCCATTAGCAATCAAAGCCAAAACGATTGCTGATGTAAGGAAAGTAATACGATACCTTCCTTTTCCAGAAAAGTAATTCTACAAAGAGGTCGTACAACGTAATGTATGGAGTTCTACACAGACTGAAGATAGTGACTAAGATGGCCTATTTTTTTGCACTACGAGGTAAAAATAAACATGTATTTAATTCAGTGTTTCGAAGACCACATAGTCAATCTACATTTTTCTATGGTCTCAGGCTGTAAAACTACATTGGGCCACATTCTGTCGGCTAATTCAACAACTATGAGAAAAGGACGTTATAATTTCGCTGGTTTAGTCGAGGCAGGAAATACGTGTTGAGAGCGCGTAGCTGCAATTTTGCGATAAAAATTCAGTGATTATTTCTTGTAACAAATATTTCACGGTAGCTATAAGTCTCCATTTTCTGTTTCTGTCATCAAATATATGTGACAGCAATACTTAATTTTTAAATTTATCGTTAGTGCTTGAACGTGAATTTGTATAAAATGTGAGATAATTTCCCATACTTATTTAATTGATGTTTTAATTTTATTTTTAGTCAAAAAATTTCACTGTCCTTGAAGTACAAATTGACGCTACAAAAATGTAGAATAATGTATAAGCTAGTTAATTAAATTTATGCGTAGGTCTTATTAAACTTATATATTGCCCTTCAATTTAATTTATGAATTTTACGACCGTTGGTTAGTCACTGTTTGTTCACAAAAAATG
>PNEQ01052061.1:16749-27181 GCA_003012365.1 Medauroidea extradentata
AAGTAGGAGAGAGACGGATGTCGAACGCTGCCGAACGCAAAGGCCGATTGTACTTCTTTGTCGCTCGTTCCGCGCTCTCGCTTGCACTTCAAGCCTTACATGGAACGCCTCAGAGCGAGGTAACGCCGCATGAGTCATGTTTTTTCGTGCGTGCAGCCGGCTCTATCGAATTATAAGACGTTGTCACGTCAAAAATATACTAACAGTTACTGACTTTAGTAGAAAAACCTTCTACAAATCAAATATAATACATAGGTACCAATTCACCCAATTAATTGACGAATTTCCTACGCGAAATAAACTTTATTTTATAAGCGTATGTACATTAAGCATTTACTGGTGGCAAAGTCCAAAAAATTACTTTGCTTGGTTAAAATAAAGAATAATAAACAAACACAAATATTACATAACTACCAGGCGTCAATGTTGCCCATATACATCTTGCGTCAAATGTGACAAACTAAATTTTAATTTCAACTTCATATTTGGAGAGGTTAACGATACCAAGAAACGTATACATTTCTTTGCTCTTTTAGCAATTTCGACACACTCTTTTAGCAACGAACAGCTTTATTTCAGCTAACTTGGTTTTTATTAACCAGAAACTAGTGAGGAAACGACAAAAGATATTGCTCCACCTCTTTATTTTTCGCTCGCCTAGCTTTGTAGAGAGCATTTTGTCCCAAGATATTTTTAGCAGTAGTGTCTACCCCGGCTTGCACCAGCAGTTTTACCAACTCTAGGTTGTCGCCACCAGCCGCGTATATGAGCGGTGTGTGGCCGTATCTGGAACCCACATTGACTCCCGCTCCGTGGTCCAGTAGCATCTTAGACAGCTGTAGAAGGTCACCACGTGTCGCCCCATGCAGCAAGGTAAACCCATGACTGTCTGCTGAATCCACAGGAAGACCGGCACATAACAATAGTGTGACGAGCTCGGTGCAGTTATTGAAGCTGACACTATCCAGTGATGTTGCATAGTTCAACTGTGAGAACTCCACACTGCCCTGGTCCAGAGTAGCTTCTAGGTCGCGTAACAGTATGCTCCAGTCGTTGTTTTTATATACCTCCACCTGGAACCACGCCAGTGTTGTGATCACTGCAACTGTCAAGTAGTTACAATAATCCTGCACCACACAATTATACACGTACACTGAACCAACAAATTTTCATCGCCAAATCGAGTATACGTATTTTCATTAATTACTAAAATGAAATACGTGAAATTATTCACATTTAATTCGAGAAAATAATTTATAAAACATAAAGAAAATACAGAGTCGATTATTTTAATTGTAAAAAAATCATATTTCTAAAATAAATCTAATGTAATACTATCATCAGTATGGTTAATCTTTTTCGATGTTGCGTATGCTTGAATTTTTTCATAAATACATTAATATGAAAAAATTTAATTAATTCATAAATTATTAGAATTTGTCAACAACCGATAGCTTGCCGTTGTTTGTGATGTAAACGCATCTCATTGTAAAGACAGTTTATAAGAATTATTAGATAAATCACTCGACTATATGACGGCGAGCCACGTCACTCCACGTTTTATTTCTCTCTCTAAACACACACGCGCATACTATATGTGTATATATATGTGTGTGTATTAATGTATATATATATATATATATATATATATATATATATATATATAATGTGCTACTAGACCCTATACGATCACGTAATGCATTCACACCAATTTTTTTACATTCTTTCTGATCTTCCTAGCAGCATTTTTCATGGATTCTCTTTCTTTCTTCAATCCAGGTTTTCCAAGGTTTCTATGGAACTTGGTTCTTTGAAATCACATTCCATTTATATGTCTTGATCACCTTCCACTTGTGTAGCTTGTTTCTGTGAGAGATTTTATCTTCGATTTTGTTGGATTTATTTGCGTCTTCCCTACACCAATTTTGACTGGTGTGATCCATGGTGTTGTTCATTTGACTTATTGTATGTATGTCGGGATTTTGTTGGTGAGTCTTGTTGGTAGTAGTCTGCTGATGTGACTATTGAATTTTAATAAACAATATTTGATGTTCACTGCTAAATTGAGACAATTCTCTGTGGTTTTACTAGACTGCAATCTGTAATATGTAACTTCTATTAGTTTCGGGCCAAGAATTTTTCTCATGAGTTTGTGTTCTTCTTTTGATATGTTTTCCATGTAACATTTCGTATGGAGTATTAGTGTCTCGCCTACCTGCAGTGTTTCTGGTTTTATCACTCACTGTGCTGCAGTGTTATATATATATATATATATATATATATATATATATATATATATATATATATTGCCCGCTGGGCATTTCTGAGGCAGGTACCAGCTTATATGGATAAGCCGTTTTTTAATATTACGAACTCAGAATATCGTCGAATCTGGGCATAATACCTGGAAATTTCGCGTCCCCTTGCCTAGTCGATGAGCTGTGAGAATGATGTAGGTGGTGTTGCAGACGAGAATAAATACACATCTCGATTGTTTAGCAGCAGAGTGATTGTTGTATGGCTTCTAGCATGTGCGTGGAAGTGGCAGTTACGTCCTTGGCAGTACATACTACGGTGGCGAAGACGGCAGTGGTGGCAAAATCCGGCGAGGCATAGCGACGTATTGAGTGGTGGCAGAGTGAATGGCAGCGAAAAATAGGAGCGTGTTTGGATGGTGTATTTGTGTGTGTGTGGAGTGAGATGGATAAGTAGGTTAGACAGTTAATGTAAGGGTGCTGAGTTTGACGCAGTTACAAGAGCATTCGCCTCCCAACAAGGCGATCCGATTTAGATAGAATATATGTTTGTATTTAGGTACAAAATGTTAACATACTTTCGAGCATATAACATTTATATTATGTTGGTGAAAACTTTGAAATCACTCATATGTGTGTGTGAATGTGTGTATGTATATATATATATATATATATATATATATATATATATATATATATATATATATATATATACAGGATGCGGTAAAATTACACGTCTTAAATTTAGGGGTGGCTTGGCGGTACTAAAAAACCATGGGTATCCAACTTACCGTTAAGTTGTTACACGCGTCCGAAGTTCTGAAGATGCTGAAAGCTCTACTGCAAGTAACCAACTTAACGAACGAAACAGGCCTTTCTTGTCCACTCTCAGCGTCGCTACCCAATACTCTCCACACAGAAGTTGTCCCTAGCGGCAACGTTGCTTCATCTAGCTCAAACAGCGTGGTAACGTGCGCTTACTGCCAGATCATGTTTTCTTTTCTTTCTTTTTTTTTCCCCAATTTTCTTTAGAATCTAAAACGTTATTACTTTCTCAAAAAATGTTGCTATAGAAAATACGAGAATATCTAAGTTGCCGTTATCGTGTCTAGTCGTTTTAACTTTTTTTCGCAAATTAGCAAATTTCTTTTATTGTGTGTATTTCACTCGCATAATTATTTCCCTAGAAAATTATTCAAAGTTTCTGAGAGTGTCAATGAAGGGTACGTCACCTGCAAAATTTCCATCGCCGGAACTTACTTGTGCAACAAGAATAGGAATAATTCCACTAAACTATTTTTAATATTTGAAGGAGAGTTGTTATTTTAGAAGAGACAATAAAGAAAAAGGGAAATGATTGGGTGCTAAATAAAGACATTCTTCGCGAAGAGGTTAGGACGGGGATGGTTAATTTTTTGAACAAGACCTGCGTCCTCCGTTTTAAATGTTTGAATTTTTACGAAGATCATTGTTCTTATGACCAACTACCGATGTCTTAATTTCACTTCTATTTAAGTGCATGTAAATCTGTAGGTTTTCCGCATAAAGTTGTTGCTTATAGATAGATAGATGCTAAGAAAATATCCTTGGGGAACACCAGTTTTATTAAACGCCACTTAGAATGTTGGTCATTCGTTACAACACATAGGTCACGATCCCTGAGACAGTACTCAAACTATTCGGACCATTGACATAAATCCTGTGGGAAATAATAATTAGATAAAACTTTGCAAATCAGTTTTCTGATTGACAGAAACAAATGCTCTGGGAAAATGTATCACGCGCAAAAGTGTTATTTTATAGTTCTTCATTGCGTGACGTAGTCTAAGGGCCGGTTCTATAAACGGCTTTCGAATGACAACCAACTGCTATCCCCATAGAGAAAGCATTGGGGAACAGTTGGTTGTCATTCGAAAGCCGTTTATAGATACAGTCCTAAATTTTCAATTATATCTGGAGAATGAAAACCAGACTGGTATTCGTATAATAGATTAAATTTATTAATGTATGCAAAGATTTGTCGATGTACTATATGGCCGATTACCTTTGAAAACGTTGGTAGAACACTAATAGGTCAGTAGCCTTTTTTAATGATTGTATGCGAGATTTTTTGCTGTAAGTAGTAATTTTGCTTCCTTTCAGAATGCTGAAAAAATTCCAGCATGCTGCGAAAATGTATCACAAGACGTGTAAGCATAGACAGAGCTGCTGATAGGATCAGTGGAGCACACAATATTTGGTCGAAATAAATGTTTCTTAAATGCATGCAGAAATTATGTAACTGCATTGCTTTTACATCCCTTGCTAAATCTTTCATGTTACACACTTTGACGTTCTTTATTTCTTGTTATTTTTAACCACGCAACAGAACACATAAATGTAAAATAAGAAATAAATTACATTTGCATCACAAGCAGTAAACACATAACTTAAATTTAATTAATATAAGAGCATAATTCCTAACTCGTTTTGAACAGAACATAAACCTCTAGCCAGATAAATATATTAATATAATATACTTTTTTAAAGTAATTGTTAAGTGCGAGTTTAACATATGCTCCTATCTCCTATTAACAGACAATTTATTGAATTGGATGCACGTGTCTTTCGCTGACACAAGGTGATAAATGAGAATACAAGTATCCAACATTTTTGACTCAGTTGTTACGTTTTTTTTGTCTGCGACGTAGTCATCAGTTTCATGTAGCGAATCATCAGTGAAAGACAAGACATATCTAATGTTTTGAGTTTCCGTCTTAAATACTCGCATTTTTTTCCTTCACTGTTCATAACTATTACTACAAACGTAAAAATAACTTTCACATTATTCTATCCTACACAAGACTGTGTTGCGATTTGTAGACTCCTAGGCTGAGATTGCATTGTGCAATCACCCAATCCTCTAGGGCTCTCCCAAAGGCAAATTTTTAAAATTAATTTTAAAACCTACCAGATAAAGTAATTTTTAATTAAACTATAAATGAACACGTTCGTAGTTCACAAGAAACAGATACTGCACAACATTATTAAAAAGTATTCACTATTCTAGTCAAATTGAAGATACAACTTTAGTTTCATTATTTTATTATTTAGTTGTTTGTGGTGTAGTCCTACTTGCGGTGCGAGCCCCTATGCTATAGTCTAGATAGTATGCACTTACATGAGTCTCTGACTTTACACTACACTTATCCCGAAGATACACTTAAAGAAAACAAGGATATTCTCTCACGTATCTCTGATTATTAATGTTAATTGCATTAATGCCTCTGACGTAGCTCTCATACTTCTAGTGCTACGTTTACATGGTACGTGGCGAATAAACTAGTAAGCAAATAATTTACCTTTTTACCGTACAATTCAAGATGTTTTTCACCGAGAAAATTACTGTGAAACTAACTGGCAAACTTTCCAGCAAAGTAGTTATTTTCTATGCAGTTTTCAAATTTGTAACTATTTCTATGTAAAATTATATAGCTTACAGGAACTATGTATTAAAAATTACACATTAAGAACACATTTTTAGGCTCTAGGTAGATCAAATAAGTTACTAAATTAACCTGGGTAGGGATAATTTTAAGCATTAAGCCATCTAACAGTCACCGGAGAAAAGTTTTCAAGCGTCTAATAACTTACTGGAACAGCTTATCGGTCAACTCATAGTTAGCCTTGCTCAAGAGCAGAGTAAGCTACTGTACAGACGAAACACGCTAATTGTCGTAAGGGGGAAATGGAAACAGTAGACGTAACCGAAGCCACAGCGAAACCACAGTTTTAAAATTCTCTGATAAATAAGCACGAAGCGAATATTATATGAAATGTAAATAAAGAAACGTATATCTGCCTTCATTTTGTGTGTGTGTGTTAGGTGGAAATCAATAAGTTTCAATGAGCGACGTTGGCTGGTACGTGTATTGTGATGTATCCATAAGCCCAAAGACGTAACTGTGTGTGTGCAATGTTCCTGTCATGACGTTTATATCGTGGGACTTGAAGCTGGAACCCTTTCATTTTATTGAACCAGTCCCTGTGACAAAGTCCAGCGTAAGTGTATACTTCAATTTCGATTAAATCTCAGGCGTAGGACTATGCGTTGAGAAAAAACCGTTTAAAAAGCCGACTTTAGCCTAGATCGAGGGGTTTAAAATAATGCTTTCAATCTACGTGGTGCCTATAAAGCCATATTCACAAGTAGTATGTGTGTTTTCTTCTAGTAGTTATGCATTGTGGCTGCATGTTTACTGGTCTCTCGTAACCCCAAACACGCTGCACACAACTTGAGCGCCAGCGAGGCGGCCAATTTAAGTAAAAAACCTAATGGGTTGTGAAAAGATTTTGACCGCTCTCATTACTGCTCGAAGCTTTCAAAGCGTTCATGGTTTTAGCCATTTCGATACAAGACACGAGAACAAGAACATCAAGTACTAACTTCAGCTTCTTGAAATGCGAGACTCACATGTTCACACAGTACGTGGTAACACAGGTACTCTATCTGGAATTAGTCCTTGAAGTGTTGACAATAAGCAGAGCTTGCCTCTGCTGAAGGATTTAGAGGGCATATGTAATAATGGCCTTTGTTGACACATGCTTGAATTTAATCTCATACCAGCAGATCCATTCAAGAAGAACGTGATGGCGTACATCAATGTGCTTGGTGCTTCTGCGCCGCTAGGGAAACGATTACCATTTTTTGAACAGTGATTCGTGGACTTGCGTTCACAGCTCGGTATCAAACCATTGCCGTAACTTTACATGGTTGCACCCCTTTTTTTTTCGTGGTCGGTTTTTACTACGGATATATCCTGAAAAAGTTTTGTTTTGAATGATTCTGCTGTGGAGCTCCCAAAACTTATCAATAAGTATAGGCGAGATGCACGCCGACGTATTAGCTAGTTAGTATCCAAAAAAAATTTCTACCCGAAGCTGAATTCTGAATACATAATGTTGTAGGGT
The DNA here is from genome assembly GCA_003012365.1 of Medauroidea extradentata. Lineage (NCBI taxonomy): Eukaryota > Metazoa > Arthropoda > Insecta > Phasmatodea > Phasmatidae > Medauroidea > Medauroidea extradentata. The sequence goes on from PNEQ01052061.1 coordinate 23,955, forward strand.
AAGGTTGTCGTTTTAATTTTACGTGCGTGCGATATATGTTCAATCCTTGGTTCTAGTCATGTAATGTTTTGAATTTAGTACTTCCGTGCTAGCAAGATGCTCGCGAATTGTAATTTTTATTTATTTTGGACTGTGTCTTATTGAATTTTTCTTAATATTTTAATGATTTTAGAAAGTATTTGCCAGTGAATGTGTTAAATATTTTCTTATAAACTAATTACGGTAAATGTTTTTAGTTGGAATAGTACTTATGATTGTTCCGGATTTGCTGTTAGTGTCCACGACTACGAAGTTGACCGTGGTTGACCTTCAGCTAACATCTACGTCATGTGCGAGGATGACTGCAGTACTGATTGTAGCGGACAACTAGATTGTCTTCTTCTCTCACGCCGACACCAAACACAGCTGTTTGGTTGCATTTGCAGTTAATGTTGCTCTTACACAACTAAGGAAACGGTGCGCTCATTATCACGAACATATTTTAAATTGATTTTAACACATAGCGTTCTTTTTTTAATTTTAAATACTAAGATATGGGTTGTAACATAACCTTGCTCTCGCCACTTTTACTCTCTTTAATTTCTCCAAATAAAAACTTGAACTTGGGCAGATATAGCTTACCAATTATTTTACTAGTGTATGAGCCCTGGGTTGTACGACTTGGTAAAATAAAATTAATTCAAACAATTATGATAAACTGAGACAAAACAAGTGGTGTGAAAAGAACCAAATTTATTACATATAACCTTAAAAGAATATTAGTAGGGCTCATAAAGAAACATGAATTGGATCATCAATAAGATTCCGTAACGTATTATTACAAAAAAAATAATCAGTGACGTTGCAATTATGAGAGACTATAACTTAAGAAATGGAAAACAAATTTGAGTACTAATTAAATATTTGCTTTCCTAGACTCTTACTAGATTGTGAATTTGTATTAGAATAAAATTGAAAATTAAATGTTGGATGTTAGTTCAGTGTGATAAGTCAAAGGAAAATATAAACTTATCATTTTCTCCACAATATTAGGTAAAACGGAGGGTAAAGTTTCCTTCAAACTTCTTTACATTGTGGCAATATAATTTAGAGTAATTTTTCTGTTCGTTTTTAAGAAATACTGCAAAAATTGTGAGGGTTCAGCTTGAGACATCGTATCCAGAGTATTCGTGGGGTTAAAAATGTTGCACTACTTTAAAAAAATTAATATCCTCAAAATATAAATTTAAGCAGAGTTGTCCACAATTTCTGAAACTATTTCATGGTTTTGAATTTTTTTCTGGTCGTTACGGGAGGGCTGGGACTGCTTACCGTTGAAGTCTCCACCGTGAAGAAAGAAATCTCGAAAACTCTCCTGAGTTTCGAAATTATAAATGAATATTGGTATCAAGGGAAACGTAGTACTCCACGTCGTACAATTCTTCTCCCAGTCGGCCAGTAAGAGGTAATGCTAGGCTAGGCTTCGCCCAACACATTTCCTGGAAGACGGAAACGAGAAGGCCTGGATATCTTCTACTCTTCAGTCGTAGAAAACATTTCCCCGCTGCTTTCCAACAGGAACAAATGCAGCGCCAGGTCTCGTAGATTCTCTTCAAAAGGAATTATAAGGCAAAAAAAGTCGTCTCGAGGCATAATCTTACTCGAGAAAGTCTTAGTAGCCGGACCTATGCGTAGATTTTCCTTCCATTTTCTTCCCTTCGACGTTCTATATTAAAAAATTTTCTTTCTTGTTGATTCCAAAGTGAAGGCAAAAATTCTGCTTCAAGGAACGCAGTGAACATGAAAGTTATTCTTTCTACTAGCAAAAATCGATTAATGTGTGGTCTGCAAATGATCTGATTTTTAAATTAAATTACGTTTTTTTCCCTAGTAAGAGCCTTTACAAAATTGTATGATTATTAAAACATTTCCTGAAAATATACCATACATTTAACAAACATAAAAATTTAAATTAACACTAGTCACAGATAAATATTACTACCATAGCACAATTACTTGTTTAAATATTTACATTACCTGAATGTCAAAGACATAATAAAATTCTAAGCAATATCTGTGCATAGACATTATGTGTATGTTACAGAAAGCCCCCTACCAGACTATGAAACTTTTAGTTACAATTTTTTTTAATTGTAAAAAGTCTTCAGTAGGCGATATTCAAACTATTGCGAAAGAACTTTATGTTTCAATTTTTCAAAAATAACAAACAATAAAAAATTTAACTTTCTTATACAATATTGGTGTAAAGCGACAGTAATATTTGCACTGAAATTGAAAGTTCCTTGCTTTGTATACAGGACTGTGTATATATAAAGTTCCAATTGCTTTCAATTGTTTTTCAACACAAACAAAAAAATAAATAAATTGTTTACACCAGGTAAATATTTACAATTAACATTCCCGTTCAATGTGATTTCAATATTACCTACTTCGGTGAACACTTACGGAAATCCGTTTAGCACTACACTTCTCTGGTTTCTGGAAGAAGTTCGTGTCCTCGTTGCTAAAACACACTTTCCCATGCCATTCTGATAATATTGTGGAGAAATACCTATTAAGTGTATTTGTTTATTACCAGGAATGAAAAAAGAATCTGCAGCATGCAGACAAAAGTGTTCTTCCTTGTCTGTGTTGACGAGAAAAAAATTACTATCTTATCTCTATGTATTGTCAATAAGAGACACTAAGCAAAAATAAATAAACGTTTCAGAATATACAAGGTAGGAAGACTTCTATGGAAGTAGGTCACTAGTACGTATACTCTACGTAAAAGCTTTTACAGAGTTAGGAGATATTAGAGTGCAGAATTCAAATAAATGGTTCATCATTCACTGGCTACGATATTTTATCAGGACCCTTTGTATTTATTCTCATTCACATGGTTATCTTACGGCGATAATCCACAGAGAAATACCCAACAGCCGTATCGTGATTTTTAATTTCAACACCGTAGATCAAAATAATATTTCTTGTCTATGCGACAGGAAAAGTTTCTCTTTGACAACACAGGAGCATATATACATCTATGATGTGTTTGTTGGCTATCTAGATATCTGTTTATGTTTGTTCACATATGGTACTAAACATACCGATTGCCTTCTTAGCATATCAAACATTTAAGCAAGATTTTGTACAATAAATTCATGTCGTTTTCAACGACTTACGACTACCAAAAAGCGTAAGTGACCAAGCACACTTAATAGGCTCCACGCCGGTGCATAACATAA